>JAXRKP010001540.1:35000-55000 GCA_037039925.1 Doris montereyensis | reverse complement strand
ACAGACAGATGACACACAATTAAACAATCCACCGCTCCCCACTTCCCCCAAAACGGCAAAGGAAAACATAAATCAAGCCCTCCCCTCCCCCACAAAATAATAATTTAAAAAAAAAAACAAACAAAAAAACCCAAACCCAAACCCAAAAAACAACAAACAAAAAACGCTCCAAAGCAAACAACACGAAGTGCTGCAGAAAAAAATATAAAAAGTTACCCAGAAAGTTTACAAACCCCGCCTTCACCTCTTCCCTAACCCCCCTCTAAACAAATCAGCAACAAAAAATAAACAAACCAAAAACCCCAACTACATTGAGTGAAACAAAACGAGCGAATACTGTCCCAATGACTGGCTACCCCCTTCCAGGATACACACACGCACACACACACACACACACACACACACACAGACACATACACACACGTACACACATTATGGAGACCTGCCAAAATGTCGCATACACGTCTCGTCCTGTATAGAAATTGAGTTGCATATTATTTTAGTGACAACACAGTGAACACCCCGTGTTGTATGCCTGATAGATATGTCTATACTTTTAATTTCTTTTATTCTCCTCTTCATGGCTCAAAAACCGAACGATACAAAAACTCGTTTCATTCTACAAAGCGCTGTAGACTGGACCAACTTAGACAAAGACATCGTAAGCAGACCAAAAGTCGACAGTTTCAAAGCAGCAAGATTCAGTCAACAACAAGACTCAAACACTAAAGCTTAACAACATCTCAGACCCCTTGCTAACACTAAACCTTAACAACAAGATTCAGTCAACAACAAGACTCAAACACCAAAGAACAACATCTCAGACCCCTTGTAACACTAAACCTTAACAACATCTCAGACCCCCTTGCTAACACTAAACCTTAACAACATCTCAGACCCCTTGCTAACACTAAACCTTAACAACACCTCAGACCCCTTGCTAACACTAAACCTTAACAACATCTCAGACCCCTTGCTAACACTAAACCTTAACAACACTTCAGACCCCTTGCTAACACTAAACCTAACAACATCTCAGACCCCTTGCTAACACTAAACCTTAACAACATCTCAGACCCCCTTGCTAACACTAAACCTTAACACATCTCAGACCCCTTGCTAACACTAAACCTTAACAACATCTCAGACCCCTTGCTAACACTAAACCTCTAACAATACCTCCTCAGACCCCTTGCTTCCCCGTTTTTTTTTTTTATTTGTGTAAAGTGCGCAGTTCGTGTGAAATCGAAGACAACTCAAGAGATGTTCAAAATGGTGCTTCATGACATTGTCGCGTGCTATACACACGTTGATGCGCGTAATGGCGTGACACTGACACACCCATTTGTTTGCCATCGTTGCACAACAAGTCAAGAGTCTTGTCTGGGACTTACACTGATGACCATCATAACTAGACCTTAACATATCGTAACAACAGTCTCCCTGCCCAGGCTATGTAACACTATGTCAATATGATATTACCATGCAGCAATTAATTAGTAAGCAGACTTGACATGGTCAGATGACAATCGATGTAGATACTAGATCTAGAGCTAGACACAGATATATAATAATACTATCTAGAGTCTAGATCTAGATCTAGATTTATAATCTGCAACATAACCTAAATCTACATCTCGATCTATAGTGATTGGCTGTACGATCGCGCAGTCCATACGTTCGCGCAAAAGCAGTATAGCTTACTGCACAATTTTTTCTTTCACATTTTCGTTTCGTTGTAAATCAAGCTGATTGCGATGGTTGGCAGATATGCACATATATTTCCTCTTCGATTTTCATCAACAAAAGAGAAATGCAAACCTTCGTTTCTGTATAAAAACTTCAACTACAATCGACAGGAATCCATCAGGTAAGCAGTTTTCCGCCATTCTTAATTTTAGCTAAGAACAGGACGTGTTTTTCTAAGGTTATGGGACATCTCGAAATGATGTAATCAAAGTATAAAACATTGAATTAGAATATTGAATAATTCTATTTTTACCTGTCACTTGGTGTTTCTTTACATTTGAAACCGAAAAGACTGAGCAGGGTTGTGCGATCCAAGGGACACATTTTCCTTAATGGGACCTGAGTTCGCACAGAGCTTTGCCCTTTGATAGAAGCTTGAATCTAAAACTGGAATTTCAATCTATAATTGGATGCTAGATTTAGGTCTAGATCTAATAGATCTCGATTTATATACTAGATCTAGATTCTAAATCTAGATCTAATAGATATCAACTAGATTTAGAATTTAAATTTCGCTTTAAACATTTAAAAAAGCATGAAATAGAATCAAACATAGAATCAAACTATTTCGCTAGATTTCATGTTTTTGTTTGTTTGTTTGACAGAATTCAAGATGTTTCTCATTCAGGCATTGCATCTATCTTAGTTGTCTTTAACTGTTTGTCTTTTTTGTAATATATTTTGATAAAATGTTAAAGACAACGCTGTTGATGTTTTAAACCAGGTTTATTGACTGTTTGAATATCATTATGCTATCATGGCTGCAAGAAACGTAATACAGAAATACACAGAAGAGTTTAAAACCAGATTGATCATGGGGAAAACGTTTCCATATTCATACATGTCTGTTACTATGAAAATTAAAAATAACTCTAATATTAATCTCAATTTAAAAAATAAACATTTGTATCAAACTGTTTTACTGGCATTAGAGGTCTAGTGATGAGGCATTTGGACTCGACATTGTGAAATCCTGAGTTCAAATCTTGGTACAGCCAGATATCTGACATACAGTTCCTTGGGAGAAGTTCTTTCATTGGTTGTCTCTCAAGTCAGCAATAAATTGAATACCCTGCTGCAGGCAACAGAAAACATTGTGTGTCTATACTAGAGTGACTAAAAGGAAGCTCAAATCTTCATCTCAACGAAGGAGCGAACTGCTCAGTGAGATAATAGAGTAACGATAAGCGCATAAAGCAGCACATTTTCATTTATTTACACAATTAACAATATTTCATTATTTTATTTACAGTCCAAGAAAACTATTATTCTCTCGTCTGATGATGAGAAGCGAATTGTCGATTGGCTGTAACTAGTGACAGAGTCTTCCCGGGAGGTTTCGGGAAAGACTAATAAACAGGTGCTTGCCATGGTGCAAACGGTATTGAAGGCAACCCATCAAATCATTGCCTTCAGGATCAGCGTCCCGGAATGTGGTTCAATGGGTTTCTCACAAGGCACAAGGAATATTGTCCATCAGAACGCCCCTGACATTGGGATCCGGCGAGCAGAAGTGACTGCCAACAAAATCAAAACTTGGTTCACCCAGGCATATGCCGACATCTCAGCATTGGATGGCAATTTATTAAACGACCCATCGCACATATTCGACTGTGATGAAAGCGGCTTTCAGCTTGGTCGGGGCATAGTTTAAATAAAAGTAATAGCCAACAAGCAAGATAAACAGGTTTATCAGATTTCCTCTGATACCCATCGACAAATAACAGTCCTCATTTGCGGAAGTGCCTCTGGAGAAGTCCAGCATCCCCTAATAATATTCCCAGGGCAAAGATTCAGCTGTAGCCCCATGTCTGCTTCACAGAGGCAGATTTTGCTTAATCTGTCAACGGTTGGATTGACACTGAAATCTTCACCGAAAAGTTTGAAATTTGCTTTCACTCCAGCCATTGACACCTTCCAAAAGACTGCTGTGTTTTGTCGATGGGTATAAGACTCATGTTAGTTTAAATACCAGTGAGCTCTGCAGAGACCACAACATCATATTATACTGGGTCCCAAACCATTGTAGCCATTTAGTACAACCGTAAAATTGAACAACTAAAAAATTTTTTAACGAGTTTGGAGGGAGGAGCTTCTTGATAACCAGGAGGAAAAATGTGACACATTGGGGAACATTTTTTTTTCTCAAAAGTTTATAAAGAAGGCTTGGAAGCGGGGCATGCAGAAAGATGTTGTGTCCGGTTTTAGGGCTGACGGTATTTTCCACTGGGATCTGCATCACGTTGACATGACAAGCGTTGGCCTTTCTAGACTGTTTAGCACTCAGACATTTCAAACAATGACAGACTATCAGACTGAAATGATAGACACAGTGAGGGATGATTTAGTACTAACGGCAGACAATGCAATGCTATCTCTTTCACCGCAATTGTCACTCGAACCTCAATCTCCCTTATCATATCGTGTGGCCTCACCTCCTATGTCCTTATCATATCGTGTGGCCTCACCTCCTATGTCCTTATCATATCGTGTGGCCTCACCTCCTATGTCCTCATCATATCGTGTGGCCTCACCTCCTATGTCCTCATCATATCGTGTGGCCTCACCTCCTATGTCCTCATCATATCGTGTGGCCTCACCTCCTGTGTCCTCATCATATCGTGTGGCCTCACCTGTGTCCTCATCATGTGTGGCCTCACCTCCTATGTCCTCATCATATCGTGTGGCCTCACCTCCTATGTCCTCATCATATCGTCCTCACCTCCTATGTCCTCATCATATCGTGTGGCCTCACCTCCTATGTCCTCATCATATCGTGTCACCTCCTGTGTCCTATCATATCGTGGCCTCACCTCCTATGTCCTTATCATCTCTGTGTGGCCTCACCTCCTATGTCCCTTATCATATCGTCACTCCTATCATATCGTGTGGCCTCACCTCCTATGTCCTCATATCGTGTGGCCTCACCTATGTGTGGCCTCACCTCCTATCCTCATATCGTGTGGCCTCACCTCCTATCCTCATATCGTGTCCTCATCATGTCCTCATCGTGTGGCCTCACCTCCTATGTCCTTATCATATCGTGTGGCCTCACCTCCTATGTCCTCATCATATCGTGTGGCCTCACCTCCTATCCTCATCATATCGTCCTCATCATATCGTGTGGCCTCACCTCCTATGTCCTCATGTCCTCATCATATCATATCGTGTGGCCTCACCTCCTATGTCCTCATCATATCGTGTGGCCTCACCTCCTATGTCCTCATATCACCTCCTATCCTCATACTGTGGCCTCACCTCCTATTTCCTCATCATCTTCCGATGAAGAAACTATCGTTGTCGACATGTCCCCCTTCCACCAATCTACTGTATTTACACCTGCTGTCATTGAAGCTGACCACGCACGGAGAACCTTCGCCACTGGCAAGGAGATGATGTCTGTAGCGTCACTTCAGTTAGCCTTGATATGCCTCCCTATCCACATGCCCTTGGCTATCCACCAATGACTTTTTTGATCTACACCGGAAGATGCTATTAGTGAATTTAACACCAATATTCCTCAAACTGGTACCAATCATACTGACTCCTCTATGTTGACCTCTCTCTCAATAGAAGACAACACCAATGCCCACAATATCACCAATACAAACACAACGGGAAACACAGAAAGATCTTCACACTGACCCCTTCAAAAACACTGGATAGACTTTTGGCTGACAGCCAATGCGGGTTTAGTAAAATTAGTTTATTTACGAACAGTACATGATTCAAGAACAGACAGACAGGTCAGTGAACTTGGAGGAACGTTTTCAGTTTTAGATAACAGATGACAGAGCTGCAGAAAAAAGTGGTATGGGTATATAAATAGATAACAGGTGACAGAGCTGTAGAGAAAAGTGGTATTGATATAGAAATAGATAACAGGTGACAGAGCTGTAGAGAAAAGTGGTATGGGTATATAAATAGATAACAGGTGACAGAGCTGTAGAGAAAAGTGGTATGGGTATATAAATAGATAACAGGTGACAGAGCTGTAGAGAAAAGTGGTATGGGTATATAAATAGATAACAGGTGACAGAGCTGCAGAGAAAAGTGGTATATATAAATAGATAACAGGTATATAAATAGATAAAATAGATAACAGCACTGGCAGATGGTGGTAGACGGACATTTCAAAGTTTGCCGCTTTCTCACAGACGGAAATAAAGAAAACCGTCATCCAACCTCCGAACATGATAAGCTCAGAGGCTTTGGGAAAATAAATAGATGTCAAAGTGAAGAAGAAGAAACAGGATGATGAAAAAGAACTCAAAGAAAAAGAAAAAGAAGAGAAGAGAAAAGAATGCAAACAGACAAGGACAAAAAGAAGCAAGAACAGGAAAAAAAGAAAGAAAAAGAGAGGCAAACATATTACCTCAAGAACATGATAAGCTAGAAAAACAATAAGAGGCATAAAATCCACGACACTAGTTGATATGTCAAAGTGAAGGGTAGATAACAGGATGACAGAACTGCAGAGAAAGTGGTAAAACAGTATATAAATCGATAACAGGTGACAGAACTGCAGAAAAAAAAAGAAAAGTGAGGCAAACATATTAACGGGTATAGAAAAACGAATAAGAGGTGACAGAACTGCAGAGAAAAGTGGTATGATATCATCGATAACAGGCGACAGAACTGCAGAGAAAAGTGGTATGGGTATAGAAATAGATAACAGGTGACAGAACTGCAGAGAAAAGTGCATACCTGCATTCATCTTCCCTTAGGGTTCAATTGAACCCCGTGAGGTTCATACCTGCCTCCATCACCCCCAGGATTCAATTGAATCCCGCAAGGGTCATACCTGAAAAATACATCTGTCAGAGCAAACTAGAAAAATTAAATGCCCATTTTTCTATTTTGCTTTGGCAGATGTATTAAATGCCCATTTTTCTATTTTGCTTTGACAGATGTATTAAATGCCCATGTTTCTATTTTGCTTTGACAGATGTATTAAATGCCCATTTTTCTATTTTGCTTTGACAGATGTATTAAATGCCCATGTTTCTTTTTTGCTTCACCAGATGTATTAAATGTCCATTTTTCTTTTTTTTGCTTTGACAGATGTATTAAATGTCCATTTTTCTTTTTGCTTTGACAGATGTATTAAATGTCCATTTTTCTATTTTGCTTTGACAAATGTATGAAATGCTCATTTTTCTATTTTTGCTTTGGCAGATGTATTAAAAATGATTTTTCTATTTTGCTTTGACAGATGTATCAAATGTTCATTTTTCTATTTTGCTTTGACAGATGTATTAAAATGCCCATTTTTCTATTTTGCTTTGACAGATGTGCCCATTTTTCTATTTTGCTTTGGCAGATGTATTAAATGCCCATTTTTCTATTTTGCTTTGACAGATGTATTAAATGCCCATTTTCTATTTTGCTTTGACAGATGTATTAAATGTCCATTTTTCTATTTTGCTTTGACAGATGTATTAAATGTCCATTTTCTATTTTGCTTTGACAGATATATTAAATGCCCATTTTTCTATTTTGCTTTGGCAGATGTATTAAATGCCCATTTTTCTATTTTGCTTTGATAGATGTATTAAATGTCCATTTTTCTATTTTGGCAGATGTATTAAATGCCCATTTTTCTATTTTGCTTTGGCAGATGTATTAAATGCCCATTTTTCTATTTTGCTTTGGCAGATACATTAAAACGTCAGCGCCGGTCAGATACATCATCGGCATCGCTTTCCCAAGGTAATGGACAGATCGTAGTGGAACTAAGACATGCGTCATAAGACAGCCTACAATATGCTACGATATGTCATTGATTTATATTCTCTATAGGAGAATCACATTATGAGGTCTACACACACACACACACACACACACACACACATACATATATACCTACACATACACACACACACCTGCAAACTCACGCATATACGTATATATAATGATGACTTTGTCGATCTTTGTTCGCCAAAGGCTCTGTTGATAGGCCACTAAGAGTAGCCATGTTTTGCACGTCAGCGTTAAATCATCCCCAAATCGTTTTTGTTTGACAGAAAGTTCCGCCAAATGCAACGTTGAATTCAAGTAAACTTCACTGTTTCCCCATCTTTGTGAGCATCATTTTTTTGATTCAGCTAGCCCGTCAGTTTGAACAGGCTGTATAGTTAAAAAATTGGAATAGTACCGTTCACGCCTACCTGTGTAACTTCAGTACCGAATACTGACACGATCTAATAACTGTACTTGCCACCACCCGTGGTTTAATATGCTTGTATATATAACAATATATAAATATATATGACAATATAAAAAAAATAATTAAAAAAAATAATTTTAAAAATAAAAAAATAAAAAAAATAAATAAATATATATATATATAAATTCTGTCTCAAGCTTACACAATGAAATACACGTATAAAGCCCCGCATTATGAAAGATTAAGTTGTTGTCCCCATTTGAAATACATTGTATATTACAGTATTGTTTAACCTTATAGGAGGTATTATATCCCGCAAGGTTCATACCTGCATTCATCACCCCCAATTCATCACACTAAGACCCCCTTAGGGTTCAATTAAACCCGCAAGGTGCATACCTGCATACATTCATCACCTCCCTTAGGGTTCAATTAAACCCCTAAGGTGCATACCTGCATTCATCGCCTCCCTTAGGGTTCAATTAAACCCCGACACAATGACGCAAGGTGCATACCTGCATTCATCGCCGCCTTAGGATTCAATTAAACCCCGCAAGGTGCATACCTGCATTCATCACCTCCCTTAGGGTTCAATTAAACCTGCAAGGTTCATACCTGCATTCATCACCCTCCTTAGGGTTCAATTAAACTCCGCAAGTTCATACCTGCATTCATCACCCCTTAGGGTTCAATTAAACCCCGCAAGATTCATACCTGCATTCATCATCCCTTAGGGTTCAAATCAACCCCGCGAAGTTCATACCTGCCTCCATCACCCCCAGGATTCAATTGAACCCCGCAAGGGTCATACCTTCCTCCATCACCGCCTAGGGTTCAATTGAACCCCCAGTTAAGAACCACTGGTATCACTCAAAATCTTAATGTACGTCATAATGAATATTGAAACACTATTTAGAAATTTACTCTCGATCCATTTGGCTGTGCTACAAGGCAATTTTATACCAATACATTGCCAGATGCCACATTCGAGGACTCTAAAGTTGCCAAGGCTAAGCTTGGGACAGAAAAAGAAACGGAGACAGCAGAAGCAGGAGCTCCATCAAAACCAGCGGGGACAACATCAACCATCCTAAAGTCAAAGTCAAGGCCATCATCGTTATCAAGAACACCTGCCCGAGTATGGGAAGAAGACGACACTAAAGGAGGAAGACAAAGCGTAAACATAAGTACGATAAGGAGTCGGAGGAAAAGGAGGAGGAGGAGGAGGAGGGAGGAGGAATGGGAGGAGGAGGAGGAAACTTCCTAAGTCCATCAAATAAATTCAATAATATCAAGGACGTCCCTAAGTTACGTCTACCGTCAGCGTCTATGAAGCAATGTCTATTGATTTGGCATGTGCTAATATTGGTGAGACATTTCGATTAAGTTTTTGTATTCGTTATAAGCAATGTCTAGTGATTTGGCATGTGCTAATATTGGTGAGACATTTCGATTAGGTTTTTTGTATTTGTTATAAGCAATGTCTAGTGATTTGGCATGTGCTAATATTGGTTAGAGACATTTCGATAAGGTTTTTGTATTCGTTGTAAGCAATGTCTAGTGATTTGGCATGTGCTAATATTGGTGAGACATTTCGATTAGGTTTTTGTATTCGTTGTAAGCAATGTCTAGTGATTTGGCATGTGCTAATATTGGTGAGACATTTCGATTAGGTTTTTGTATTCGTTGTAAGCAATGTCTAGTGATTTGGCATGTGCTAATATTGGTGAGACATTTCGATTAGGTATTTGTATTCGTTGTAAGCAATGTCTAGTGATTTGGCATGTGCTAATATTGGTGAGACATTTCGATTAGGTATTTGTATTCGTTGTAAGCAATGTCTAGTGATTTGGCATGTGCTAATATTGGTGAGACATTTCAATTAGGTATTTTGTATTCGTTATAAGCAATGTCTAGTGATTTGGCATGTCATAATATTGGTGAGACATGTCGATGAGGTATTTTGTATTCGTTATAGAGAATGTGTAGTGATTTGGCATGTCATAATATTGGTGATACATTTCGATGAGGTATTTTGTATTCGTTATAAGCAATGTCTAGTGATTTGACATGTCATAATATTGGTAGGACATTTCGATGAGGTATTTTGTATTCGTTATAAGCAATGTCTAGTGATTTAGCATGTCATAATATTGGTGATATATTTCGATGAGGTTTTTGTATTCGTTATAAGCAATGTCTAGTGATTTGACATGTCATAATATTGGTGATATATTTCGATGAGGTTTTTTGTATTCGTTTTAAGCAATGTCTAGTCATTTGGCATGTCATAATATTGGTGATATATTTCGATGAGTTTTTTTGTATTCGTTATAAGCAATGTCTAGTCATTTGGCATGTCATAATATTGGTCATATATTTCGATGAGGTTTTTTGTATTCGTTACAAGCAATGTCTAGTGATTTGACATGTCATAATGTTGGTGGGATATTTCGATGACGTTTTTTGTCGACCAATTTATTCGTTATTAAGCAATCACACATTCATTTATACATATATATGTATGGGCGGGAAGTTTTAAAGTGGGTGTTTTCCGTTATATGCAACAACACATTCAGTTTATAATCATGATTGTGCGGACATTGTTTTGATTTTTTCCGTTATATGCAACAACACATTCACTTTATATGGAAGATGCTTCAATGATGTTTTATCGTTATATGAAACAACACATTCACTTTATATGGGGGAGACCCTTCAATGATGTTTTATCGTTATATGCAACAACACATTCACTTTATATGGATGAGACGCTTCAATGATGTTTTATCGTTATATGCAACAACACATTCACTTTATATGGATGAGATGCTTCAATGATGTTTTATCGTTATATGCAACAACACATTCACTTTATATGGGGGAGACCCTTCAATGATGTTTTATCGTTATATGCAACAACACATTCACTTTATATGGTGAGACGCTTCAATGATGTTTTATCGTTATATGCAACAACACATTCACTTTATATGGATGAGACGTTTTGATGATGTTTTTCGTTATATGCAACAACACATTCACTTTATAATGATCATTGTTTTATCGTTATATGCAACAACACATTCACTTTATATGTATGAGACGCTTCATTGTTTTATCGTTATATGCAACAACACATTCACTTTATATCAGTGAAACATTTTGATGATGTTTTTCGTTATATGCAACAACACATTTATTTTATATCATTGTGAAACGTTTTGATGATGTTGTTTCGTTAATATGCAGCACCACAATGACTTCATAATTATCATTGTTAAAACATTTTGATGGTGTTATTTCGCTATATGCAACAACACATTCACTTCATAATTATCATTGTTAAAACATTTTGATGGCGTTATTTCGTTATATGCAACAACATATTCACTTCATAATTATCATTGTGAAACATTTTGATGGCGTTATTTCGTTATATCCAACAACATATTAACTTTATAATTATCATTGTGAAACATTTTGATGGCGTTATTTCGTTATATCCAACAACATATTAACTTTATAATTATCATTGTGAAACATTTTGATGGCGTTATTTCGTTATATGCAACAACACATTCACTTTATAATTATCATTGTGAAACATTTTGAATTAATGCATCTTAATTAACATCTCCGTCATTCATTTATTTGTTCACAAGACAACGAGTTTATCACTAAACGGGAATAGGCACATCGCGGACTGGGCGAATGTCAGTAAAAGGAAATTCGTAATTGAACTGGAGACGTGCTGGTTCTACCCCTTCTCCCACCCCCCCTCCTCCTCCCCTTTCCCTTTTATCAACTTCAAAGTTGATTAAGTGTAGCCAATGTTAATATACAAGTCTGTGTCGGTTATTTGTCTGTCTATATGACATCGCTTCTGAGTTATCTATCCGTTGATCTTACTGTTTTGCCTACCATCATCATCATCATCATCATCATCATCATCATCATCATCATCATCATCATCATCATCATCATCATCATCAATCAATCATCAATCATCAACATCATCATCATGATCGATGATGATGTTGATCATCGTCTTCTTCATCACCATCATCGTCACCATCATCATCATCATCCTCATCATCATCCTCATCTTCGTTGTTTTCCCCCTCCTACCCCATTTATTTATTTTTCTGTTTCTCTCTGTCTCTCTGTCATTCTCATTTTCTCCTTCTGTCTCTGTCTCTGTCTATTTATGTTTCTGTCTCTCTCTGTCTCTGTCTGTTTGTCTGCCTGTCTGTCTGTCTGTCTGTGTGTCTCTCTCTCTCCCCCCCTGTTTGTCTCTCTCTCTGTCTCTCTCTCTCTCTCTCTCTCTCTCTCCCCCTCTCTCTCTCTCTCTCTCTCTCTCTCTCTCTCTCTCTCTCTCTCTCTCTCTCTCTCTCTCTCTCTCTCTCTCTCTCTCTCTCTCTCTCTCTCTCTCTCTCTCTCTCTCTCTCTCTCTCTCTCTCTCTCTCTCTCTCTCTCTCTCTCTCTCTCTCTCTCTCTCTCTCTCTCTCTCTCTCTCTCTCTCTCTCTCTCTCTCTCTCTCTCTCTCTCTCTCTCTCTCTCTCTCTCTCTCTCTCTCTCTCTCTCTCTCTCTCTCTCTCTCTCTCTCTCTCTCTCTCTCTCTGTCTCTCTCTGTCTATGACTGTCTATTTGTCTATCAATCTGTCTCTGTCTCTATCTCTGTCTGTCTATCTGTGTCTCTGTCCCTGTCTCTATCTCTGTCTCTATTTTTGTCTCTCTCTCTCTGTCTGTCTGTCTGCCTCTCATTCGCTTTTTGTCTCTGTGTCTATGCGTTTATCTCATACTCTCTGTCTCTGTGTTTGTATATCTCACTCGCCGTGTCCCTGTCTGTCTGTCTGTCTGTTTCTCACTCTAATCTATAGTTTGTCTTTGTTTGTATTTCATTAGAGTAAGCTTTGCCTATTGCTTCTCTCTTTCAATGGTACAAAAAATTTAGTTTTCCCCACTTTTTTTGTTCTTCAATGGTACCACAACATCAATTTCCTCCTCTGCTTCTGCTCTTCAACGGTACTACAATGTCAGTTTAACCCTCTGTTTCTGTTCTTCAACGGTACCACAGTGTCAGTTTTCCTCACCGCTTCTGTTCTTCACTGGTACCACAATGTCAGCTTTCCTCATTGTTTTTGTTCGTCAATGGTACCACAACATCAGTTTCCCCAACTGTTTTTATTTCGTCAATGACAACAAAATGTCACTTTCCCTCACTGATTCTGTTCTTTAATTGAACCAACTGTAAATTTTCCCCACTGTTTTTTTTTCGTCAATGACAACAAAATGTCACTTTCCCTCACTGATTCTGTTCTTTAATTGAACCAACTGTAAATTTTCCCCACTGTTTTTTTTTCGTCAATGACAACAAAATGTCACTTTCCCTCACTGATTCTGTTCTTTAATTGAACCAACTGTAAATTTTCCCCACTGTTTTTTTTTCGTCAATGACAACAAAATGTCACTTTCCCTCACTGATTCTGTTCTTTAATTGAACCAACTGTAAATTTTCCCCACTGTTTTTTTTTCCGTCAATGACAACAAAATGTCACTTTCCCTCACTGATTCTGTTCTTTAATTGAACCAACTGTAAATTTTCCCCACTGTTGTTTTTCGTCAATGACAACAAAATGTCACTTTCCTTCACTGATTCTGTTCTTTAATTGAACCAACTGTAAAATTTCCCCGCTGTTTCCGCTCTGTAATGGTACAAAAATTTCAGTTGTCTCTACTGCGTCTGTTATTTAATGGTACAAAAATGTAACTTTTCCCCACCGCTTCTGTTCTTTAATTGTACCAAATGTCAGTTTTCCCCACGGCTTCTGTTCTTTAATTATACCAAATGTCAGTTTTCTCCACAGCTTCTGTTCTTTAATTGTACCAAATGTCAGTTTTCTCCACTACTTCTGTTCTGTAATGGTACCAAATGTCAGTTTTTCCTACTGCTTCTCTTCTTTAATGGTACAATAATGGCAGTTTCCCTACTCCTTCGGTTCTGCAACGATACTACAGCATCCATTTTCCCCTCTGCTTCTGTTCGTCAACGGTACCACAACATCAGTTTCTCCACCCTCTGCTTCTGTTCGTTAACGGTACCATAATGTCAGTTTTCCTCTGTTTCTGTTCGTCAAAGGTACAACACCATTAGTTTTTCCTTCTGCTTCTATTCTTTAACTGTACAACAACATCTGTTCTTCAACGTTACCACAATGTCAGTTATTCCCTCTGCTTCTGTTCTACAACGTTACCACAATGTCAGTTATTCCCTCTGCTTATGTCCTTCAACGTTACCACAATGTCAGTTATTCCCTCTGCTTATGTTCTTCAACGTTACCACAATGTCAGTTATTCCCTCTGCTTATGTTCTTCAACGTTTCCACAATCTCAGTTATTCCCTCTGCTCATGTTCTTCAACGTTACCACAATGTCAGTTACTCCCTCTGCTTCCGTTCTTTAACGTTACCACAATGTCAGTTATTCCCTCTGCTTCCGTTCTTTAACGTTACCACAATGTCAGTTATTCCCTCTGCTTCCGTTCTTTAACGTTACCACAATGTCAGTTATTCCCTCTGCTTCCGTTCTTTAACGTTACCACAATGTCAGTTATTCCCTCTGCTCATGTTCTTCAATGTTACCACAATCTCAGTTATTCCCTCTGCATCCGTTCTTTAACGTTACCACAATGTCAGTTTTTCCTTCTGCTTCCGTTCTTTAACGTTACCACAATGTCAGTTATTCCCTCTGCTTCCGTTCTTTAACGGTACCACAATGCCAGTTTTTTTCTTCTGCATCTGTTCTTTAACGGTACCATACCATTGTTTTTCCTCTCTGTTTCTGTTCTTTAACGGTACCACAATGTCAGTTTTTCCTCTCTGTTTCCGTTCTTTAACGGTACCACAATGTCAGTTTTTTCTTTCTGTTTCTGTTCTTTAACGGTACCACAATGTCAGTTTTTCCTCTCTGTTTCTGTTCTTTAACGGTACCACAATGTCAGTTTTTCCTCTCTGTTTCCGTTCTTTAACGGTACCACAATGTCAGTTTTCCTCTCTGTTTCTGTTCTTCCCCTTTGTTGTTGTCCTGCGTCAAATAAATCACTCGCTAGTTGGTATGGCCACCAGGAGACTTCCGGCCCACTGTTCTCCCAACAACGAATAGCTAACATTGTACATAGTTTGTCCTAGTCTGTATTTTGATCTTAATGTACTTAATGTCACTTAATCCTCTAGTTGGTATGGCCAGTGTTAATGTACTTAATGTCTTAATGTGCTTAATGTACTTAATGTACTTAATGTGCTTAATGTACTTAATGTACTTAATGTACTTAATGTATATAATGAACTTAATGTACTTAATATACTTAATGTACTTAATTTGAACTTAATGTACTTAATATACTTAATGTACTTAATTTGCTTAATGTGCTTAATGTACTTAATGTGTACTTAATGTACGTAATGTGCTAAATGTACTTAATGTACTTAATGTACATCTACATCTACAAGTAGATTCTAGATTCTTCTCTATCCAAAGCACCGCACAGCTTATAGAGCATCTGATAGAGTTGGTTATGCGCTATATAAAAACCTACTGTCTATGTTCTATCTATCTATCTATCTATCTATCTATCTATCTATCTATCTATCTATCTATCTCTATCTATCTATCTATCTATCTATCTATCTATCTGTCTATCTAGTATGTATGTACGTATCTGTTCAAAATGTTTCAATGATCTTTCGTATCTGTTCAAAATGTTTCAATGATCTTTCGTATCTGTTCAAAATGTTTCAATGATCTTTCGTATCTGTTCAAAATGTTTCAATGATCTTTCGTATCTGTTCAAAATGTTTCAATGATCTTTCGTACCTGTTCAAAATGTTTGAATGACCTTTCGTACCTGTTCAAAATGTTTGAATGATCTTTCGTACCTGTTCAAAATGTTTGAATGATCTTTCGTACCTGTTGAAAATGTTTGAATCAGATAATCTCCCTGGTCATGGTGACCATTGGCTTCTTCCTCTCGTTCGGCGCGAGGCATGCCGTCTACAGGACGTTGGAGAAAGACAACGCACTCGAGCTGCTCAACGCCTTCATTCGACTGGATGTCAAACCTCCTCCTCTACATAACTTTGGCAAGCTGATCGATGTGAGTGAAGCAAAGGGGACAAATGGGAAGGAAGGAAGGAGGTGGGGGGCTGAGGAGAGGCAGAGAGAGAGAGAGAGAGAGAGAGAGAGAGAGAGAGAGAGAGAGAGAGAGAGAGAGAGAGAGAGAGAGAGAGAGAGAGAGAGAGAGAGAGAGAGAGAGAGAGGAGACAGACAGAGAGAGACAGAGGGACAGGACAGGAGAGAGAGAGAGAGAGAAGACAGATGAAAGAGATTAGAACAGAGACAGACAGACCACAGGGAGAGCCAGATGTGGTGGAAAAGACAGACAGTCTAGTGGGTTTTTTTCTGTTCGACTAACATTGAGACAGTGAGACAGATCATAGGAACAGTCAGAGAGCTGTGAAAACGAAATGATGGTGATTGGAGTGTTTTACTCAGGTAACGTCTTTAGCTGTGAAAACGAAATGATGGAGATTGAGAGACTCAGAGTAACGTCTTTAGCTGTGAAAACAAAATGATGGTGATTGAGTTTTACTCATAGTAACGTCTTTAGCTGAGAAAACGAAATGATGGTGATTGGGTGTTTTACTCAGAGTAACGTCTTTAGCTGATAAAACGAAATGATGGTGATTGGGTGTTTTACTCAGAGGAACGTCTTTAGCTGTGAAAACGAAATGATGGTGATTGGGTGAGAGACCATAGTAACGTCTTTAGCTGTGAAAACAGAAATGATGGTGATTGGGTGTTTTACTCATAGGAACGTCTTTAGCTGTGAAAACGGGAGAATGATGGAAGAAATGAAAAGTAGATTAAAATACACCTCCCCACATAGTAATGTCTTCCGCCAGATGTGGTGGAAAATAAGCGTCTATGGGTTTTTTCTGTTCGTGGTTCTAATTGAAGTGTTTTGCTCATAGTAACGTCTTTAGCTGTGAAAACGAAATGATGGTGATTGGGTGTTTTACTCATAGTAACGTCTTTAGCTGTGAAAACGAAATGATGGTGATTGGGTGTTTTACTCATAGTAACGTCTTTAGCTGTGAAAACAAAATGATGGTGATTGGGTGTTTTACTCATAGTAACGTCTTTAGCTGTGAAAACGAAATGATGGTGATTGGGTGTTTTACTCATAGTAACGTCTTTAGCTGTGAAAACGAAATGATGGTGATTGGGTGTTTTACTCATAGGAACGTCTTTAGCTGTGAAAACGAAATGATGGTGATTGGGTGTTTTACTCATAGTAACGTCTTTAGCTGTGAAAACGAAATGATGGTGATTGGGTGTTTTTACTCATAGGAACGTCTTTAGCTGTGAAAACGAAATGATGGTGATTGGGTGTTTTACTCATAGGAACGTCTTTAGCTGTGAAAACGAAATGATGGTGATTGGGTGTTTTACTCATAGTAACGTCTTTAGCTGTGAAAACGAAATGATGGTGATTGGGTGTTTTACTCATAGGAACGTCTTTAGCTGAAAAACGAAATGATGGTGATTGGGTGTTTTTCCTCCTAGGAACGTCTTTAGCTGTGAAAACGAAATGATGGTGATTGGGTGTTTTACTCATAGGAACGTCTTTAGCTGTGAAAACGAAATGATGGTGATTGGGTGTTTTACTCATAGGAACGTCTTTAGCTGTGAAAACGAAATGATGGTGATTGGGTGTTTTACTCATAGGAACGTCTTTAGCTGTGAAAACGAAATGATGGTGATTGGGTGTTTTACTCATAGTAACGTCTTTAGCTGTGAAAACGAAATGATGGTGATTGGGTGTTTTGACTCATAGGAATGTCTTTAGCTGTGAAAACGAAATGATGGTGATTGGGTGTTTTACTCATAGGAATGTCTTTAGCTGTGAAAACGAAATGATGGTGATTGGGTGTTTTGCTCATGAGAATGTCTTTAGCTGTGAAAACGAAATGATGATGATTGGGTGTTTTACTCATGGAATGTGTCTAGCTGTGAAAACGAAATGATGTCACGATTGGGTGTTTACTCCTAGGAATGTGTCTAGCTGTGAAAACGAAATGATGGTGATTGAGTGTTTTACTCATAGGTGTCTTTAGCTGTCAAAACGAAAGGGGTGATTGGGTTTTTCCTCCTAGAATGTGTCTAGCTGTGAAAACAAAATGATGGTTATTGGGTTTATTGCTTCTAGAACAACGTCTTTAGCTGTGAAAACAAAATGATGGTGATTGGGTTTTTTCACTCATAGGAACGTCTTTAGCTGTGAAAACGAAATGATGGTGATTGGGTTTATTCCTCTAGGAACGTCTTTAGCTGTGAAAACGAAATGATGGTGATTGGGTTTATTGATCAAGAACGTCTTTAGCTGTGAAAACGAAATGATGGTGATTGGGTTTTTGACTCATGAATGTCTTTAACTGTGAAAACGAAATGATGGTGATTGGGTGTTTTGATCATGAGAATGTCTTTAACTGTGAAAACGAAATGATGGTGATTGGGTGTTTTCATCATGAGAATGTCTTTAACTGTGAAAACGAAATGATGGTGATTGGGTGTTTTCATCATGAGAATGTCTTTAACTGTGAAAACGAAATGATGGTGATTGGGTGTTTTGATCAGTGAGAATGTCTTTAATTGTGAAAACGAAATGATGGTGATTGGGCGTGAGGTCACGACTGGGTGTGAAGTCACGACTGAATGCGAGATCACGACTGGGCGTGAGATCACGACTGGGTGTGGACGAATGGATGTGAGGTCACGACTGGGTGTGAGGTCACGACTGGGCGTGAGATCACGAATGGATGTGAGGTCACGACTGGGTGTGAGATCAGGACTGAGTGCGAGACGAATGGATGTGAGATCACGACTGGATGCGAGATCACGGCTGAATGCTAGATCACGACTGGATGTAAGACCAGAAACTGAATGCGAGATCACGACTGAATGCGAGATCACGACTGAATGCGAGATCACGACTGAATGCGAGATCACGACTGAATGCGAGATCACAACTGAGTGCGAGATCACAACTGAGTGCGAGATCACAACTGAGTGCGAGATCACAACTGAGTGCGAGATCACGACTGAGTGCGAGATCACAACTGAATGCGAGATCACGACTGAGTGCGAGATCACGACTGAGTGTGAGGTCACAACTGGGTGCAAGTCACGACAGGGTGCGAGGTCACGACTGGGTGCGAGGTCACGACAGGGTGCGAAGGTCACAACTGGGTGCAACGTCACGACAGGGTGCGAGGTCATGACAGGGTGCGAGGTCACGACTGGGTGCAAGGTCACGACAGGGTGCGAGGTCATGACAGGGTGCGAGGTCACGACTGGGTGCAAAGTCACGACAGGGTGCGAGGTCATGACTGGATGTGGCGTTGAGCAAAACTCACAAAACTACCGATTGAGTTGAACAAAATTCACAAAACCACCGATTGCGTTGAACAAACTCACAAAACTACGCATTGCTTTGAACAAACTCACAAAACTATGCATTGCTTTGAACAAACTCACAAAACTACGCATTGCTTTGAACAAACTCACAAAACTACGCATTGCTTTGAACAAACTCATAAAACTACGCATTGCTTTGAACAAACTCACAAAACTACGCATTGCTTTGAACAAATTCACAAAACTATGCATTGCTTTGAACAAACTCACAAAACTAGCCATTGCATTCAAACAAAACTGACAACGCTACAGATTGCATTGAACAAAACTGACAACGCTACAGATTGCATTGAATAAAACTGACAACGCTACAGACTGCATTGAACAAAACTGACAACGCTACAGATTGCATTGAACAAAACTGACAACACTCAGATTGCATTCAACAAAACTGACAACGCTCTAGAGATTGAACAAAACTGACAACGCTGAACAAAAAACTGACAACGCTCTTGAACAAAACTGATTCAACAAAACTGCATTCAACAAAAAACTGACAACGCTACAGATTGCATTGAACAAAACTGACAACACTACAGACTGC
>JAXRKP010001540.1:7500-32500 GCA_037039925.1 Doris montereyensis | reverse complement strand
ACTGCTACTATTACTACTACTGCTACTGCTGCTGCTACTACTACTGGTACTACTACTGCTACTACTACTACTACTACTACTACTACTAATACTACTACTACTACTGCTACCACCACTATACTATAACTATTACTACAACAAATACTACTACTACTACTACTACTACTACTACTACTACTACTAATACTACTACTACTGCTGCTGCTGCTACTACTACTACTACTACTACTACTGCTGCTACTACTATTACTACTACTACTACTACTACTACTACTACTGGTGCTACTATCACTACTGCTTCTACTATGTGTAGCCTAAGTTAGAAGACGAATTGTCTTTCTATCATCAATGACACACCAGAAACCCAATGCTATTGACATAAGATACCACTTGTATGCGTAAAGGAGTGTCATCGCCATGAAGCAGTTCACTTAAATAAACTTCAAACCCTTCCTCACTTATTACCGGAAGAGTATTCCTAGCACATTGAGACTACCCCCTCCTATCTAATTGGCCTCCAACAACCGTCACTGATGGCGTATGAGTTTACTCAATTTAGATTGGCTGAACAATCAGAAAGCTAGTTTTAGTTTTATTTATTTTTTTAGCCAATGAGCGGATACAGTTGAACGGTCTCCCCTCTCCTCTCCCCCCCCCCGCCCCAATCCACACGGTAAACAGCCGGCCTCTGCGCCATTTGGTCTATGCAACATAGACGTCTCTAGGAAATATGTGCGTGGTGACGGTGGCCGGACTGGAGGTCATGAGGTCCCGGGTTCGAGACATCTGATATGCATTTCCCCAACTCTACCCAGGTGCAAATAGTTACGAGCACACTAATAAAACTAAAGTTCATTCATGGCCCCTAGCGCCTATAGAGCCAAAGCGTATCCTGGTTTCTATAGCGTGAATAGGATGGAACAGGTGACAATGACAATAATCACCTCCTGGCAAAGATCTAGTCTGACGCAGGTTTTACTCCCAAGCTAGTGCTTGTACTCACTTGCACACTGGGGTAGAGTGGGGAAATGCGTGTTAAGTGTCTGTCCTAGGGAACACACCGTCGGACCCGGCTTTGCTAGTTCGAACTCGAACTTCATGATCCTCAATCCAGCAGCCTAACAGCCCAGCCACCGAGCACACTAGCTTGGGCGTAAAAACCTGCCCCAGAATCCTGGCCAGGTGAGGATTATTATCACTTGGTCCGCGTCACGCTATTGAAACTTGGATAAATTCCGGCTCTTTGGGCCGTGGCGGTCCTTGAAGGATCCTGATTTTTTGTTTTCTTTGACTAGAAATGTGCGCCATGTCAGTGCTAATAATGTTCATTGTGTTCTTCTTCACTAATAATGGAAAGATGTGCCATGTCAGTGCTAATAATGTTCACTGTGCTTCTTACTAGGAAATGCGCCATGCCAGTGCTAATAATGTTCATTGTGTTCTAACAAGGAAAGATGCGCCATGTCAGTGCTAATAATGTTCATTGTGTTCTAACTAGGAAAGATGTGCCATGTCAGTGCTAATAATGTTCATTGTGTTCTAACAAGGAAAGATGTGCCATGTCAGTGCTAATAATGTTCATTGTGTTCTTACAAGTGCTAGTGCTAATAATGTTCATTGTGTTCTAACTAGGAAAGATGCGCCATGTCAGTGCTAATAATGTTCATTGTGTTTCTAACTAGGAAAAGATGCGCCATGTCAGTGCTAATAATGTTCATTGTGTTTCTTACTATCAACCAATATCTTTCGCTAATGTTCATTTTGTTTCAAACTAGGAAAGATGTGCCATGTCAAAAATGTTCATTGTGCTTCTAACTAATGTTCATTAGTAAATGTGTGCTTCTAACTAGGAAAGATGTGCCATGTCAGTGCTGCACCTAATAATGTTCATTGTGTTTCTTACTAGGAAAGATGTGCCATGTCAGTGCTAATAATGTTCACTGTGTTCTAACTAGGAAAGATGTGCCATGTCAGTGCTAATAATGTTCATTGTGCTGAGCTAACTAGGAAAGATGTGCCATGTCAGTGCTAATTGTTCATTGTGCTTCTTACTAGGAAATGATGATGTCAGTGCTAATAATGTTCCTAACTACTAATGACACATGTCAGTGCTAATAATGTTCCATTGTGTTTCTTACTAGGAAATGTGTGCCATATCAGTGCTAATAATGTTCTAGTTATTTCTTACTAGGAAAGATGTGCCATGTCAGTGCTAATAATGTTCAGTGTGTTCTAACTAGGAAAATGTGCCATGTCAGTGCTAATAATGTTCGTTGTGCTTCTTACTAGGAGAGATGTGCCATGTCAGTGCTAATAATGTTCATTATGTTTCTTACAGGAAAGATGTGCCATGTCAGTGCTAATAATGTTCATTGTGTTCTAAGAGAGAGAAAGATGTTTCTTACTAGGTGACTAGGACATATCTGCCATGTCAGTGCTAATAATGTTCATTATGTTTCTTACTAGAGAAAGATGTGCCATGTCAGTGCTAATAATGTTCATTGTGCTAAGGAATGATTCATATTAGACTGTAATAATGTTCAGAGGAACTAGAAATAGTGCCATGTCAGGAATAATGTTCATTATGTTTCTTACTAGGAAAAGATGTGCCATGTCAGTGCTAATACCAGTTCATTGGTGTGCTTCTTACTCCAAGCATATGCCATGTCAGTGCTAATAATGTTCACAACCTTTAGAACATGTCTGCCATGTCAGTGCTAATAATGTTCATTATGTTTCTAGGAAAAGATGTGCCATGTCAGTGAAATCGATGTTCATTGTGCTACTTGAACACCATGTCACTAGCTTTCTAAAAGATGTGCCATGTCAGTGCTAATAACATGTTCAAATCTTTTCCACAAGAAATTATGTGCCATGTCATTGCTAATAATGTTCATTGTGTTCTAACAGGAAATCACCATCATCATCATCACCATGTCAGTGCTAATATCATTGGATCTATCTAGGAAATGTAAGCATGCAGTTATAATGTTCATTGTGTTCAACATAGGAAATATATGTCATCATCATCATCGTCAGTGCTAATAATGTTCATTGTGTTCTAACTAGAAAATGTATGCCATGTCAATGCTAATAATGTTCATTGTGTTCTTACTAGGAAAGATGTGCCATGTCAGTGCTAATAATGTTCATTGTGCCATGTCAGTGCTAATTGTGTTTAACAGGAAAGATGTTCATGTCAGTGCTAATCTTTGTGTGTTCTAACTAGGAAAGATGTGCCATGTCAGTGCTAATAATGTTCATTGTGTTCTAACTAGGAAAGATGTGCCATGTCATTGCTAATAATGTTCATTGTGTTCTAACAAGGAAAGGTGTGCCATGTCAGTGCTAATAATGTTCATTGTGTTCTATCAGGAAAGATGTGCCATGTCAGTGCTAATAATGTTCATTGTGTTTCATGTCAGTGCTAATAATGTTCATTGTGTTTCATACTAGGAAATGTGTGCCATGTCAGTGCTAATGTTCATTGTGTTTCTAACTATGTATGCCATGTCAGTGCTAATAATGTTCATTGTGTTTTACTAACTAGAAAATGTATGCCATGTCAGTGCTAATAATGTTCATTGTGTTTCTTACTAGGAAAGATGTGCCATGTCAGTGCTAATAATGTTCATTGTGTTCTAACAAGGAAAGATGTGCCATGTCAGTGCTAATAATGTTCATTGTGTTTTTATGCCATGTCTTAATAATGTTCGTTGGTCTCAGATGTCTCCATGTCAGTGCTAATAATGTTCGCTGTTCACGCTCTAACTAGGTGTTCCTCGGTACGTCCATGTCAGTGCTAATAATGTTCATTGTGTTTCTAACTAGAAAATGTGCCATGTCAGTGCTAATAATGTTCATTGTGTTCTATGGAATGTGCCATGTCAGTGCTAATAATGTTCATTGTGTTTCTTACTAGGAAATGTATGCTATGTCAGTGCTAATAATGTTCATTGTGTACAGGACACGTCTGATAATGTTCATGAATACCTACGAAATGTGTCAGTGCTAATAATGTTCATTGTGTTCTAACTTGACGGTGGAATGCACTGCCATGTCAGTGCTAATAATGTTCATTGTGTTTTATGTTTGTGTGTAACTAGAAAATGTATGCCATGCAGTGCTAATAATGTTCACTGTGTTTCTTACTAGGAAATGTGTGCCATGTCAGTGCTAATAATGTTCATTGTGTTCTAACAGGAAAATGGAAAGATGTGCTTTTCCGCACATGTGTTCTAATAATGTTCATTGTGTTTCTAAAGATGTGCCATGTCAGTGCTAATAATGTTCATTGTGTTCTAACTAGGAAAGATGTGCCATGTCAGTGCTAATAATGTTCATTGTGTTCTAACAGGAAAGATGTGCTAGTGCTAATAATGTTCATGTGTTCTAACAAGGAAAGATGTGCATGTCAGTGCTAATAATGTTCATTGTGTTCTAACTAGAAAAATGTATGCCATGTCAGTGCTAATAATGTTCACTGTGTTTCTAACCATAGTGCTAAAATGTTCACTGTGTTCTAACATGTGCCATGTCAGTGCTAATAATGTTCACTGTGTTCTAACTAGGAAAGATGTGCCATGTCAGTGCTAATAATGTTCATTGTGTTCTAACAAGGAAATGTATGCCATCATCATTGCTAATAATGTTCATTGTGCTTGCTTCTTACTAGGAAAGATGTGCCATGTCAGTGCTAATAATGTTCATTGTGTTTCTAAAAGATGTGCCATAGAAAATGTATTGTGCCATGTGCCATGTCAGTGCTAATAATGTTCATTATGTTTCTTGCTAGAAAATGTATGCCATGTCAGTGCTAATAATGTTCATTGTGCTTCTTACTAGGAAAGATGTGCCATGTCAGTGCTAATAATGTTCATTGTGCTTCTTACTAGGAAATATGTGTTCTAATAATGTTCATTGAAAGGAAATATGTGCCATGTCAGTGCTAATAATGTTCACTGTGTTCTAACTAGGAAAGATGTGCCATGTCAGTGCTAATAATGTTCATTGTGTTCTTCTTGTGCCACTGCTAATAATGTTCATTGTGTTCCTAACTAGAAAGATGTGCCATGTCAGTGCTAATAATGTTCATTGTGTTCTAACAGGAAAGATGTGCCATGTCAGTGCTAATAATGTTCATTGTGTTCTAACTAGGAAAGATGTGCCATGTCAGTGCTAATAATGTTCACTGTGTTCTAACAAGGAAAGTTGTGCCATGTCAGTGCATTATGTTTCTTACTAGGAAAAGATGTGCCATGTCAGTGCTAATAATGTTCACTGTGTTCTAACTAGGAAAGTTCATGTCAGTGCTTCTTACTGTGTTCTAACAAGGGAAGATGTGCCATGTCAGTGCTAATAATGTTCATTGTGCTTCTTACTAGGAAAGATGTGCCATGTCAGTGCTAATAATGTTCATTGTGTTCTAACAAGGAAAGATGTGCCATGTCAGTGCTAATAATGTTCATTGTGCTTCTTACTAGGAAAGATGTGCCATGTCAGTGCTAATAATGTTCATTATGTTTCTAACTAGGAAAGATGTGCCATGTCAGTGCTAATAATGTTCATTGTGCTTCTTACTAGGAAAGATGTTGCCATGTCAGTGCTAATAATGTTCATTGTGTTCTAAATATGTACCATGTCAGTGCAATAATGTTCATTGTGTTCTAACTAGGAAATATGTGCCATGTCAGTGCTAATAATGTCATTTTTCTACTAATAATGTTCACTGTGAAATTCGAGAAATTAGATCTAGTAACAATGTTCAGGAATTTTCGTGTATCGCAGTTAATAATGTTCATTGTGCTTCCCAATAGGAATTCAAATAATGTTCATTGATGTGATCCTAAGAGTTTCATTGTGTTCTAACAAGGAAAGATGTGCCATGTCAGTGCTAAAATCTACATGCGCAATGTTTCTTAACTGAGATGTGCCATGTCAGAATAATGTTCATTGTGTTCTAACATGTGCCATGACAGTGCTAATAATGTTCATTGTGTTCTTACTGGGATGTGCCATGTCAGTGCTAATAATGTTCATTGTGCTTCTTACTAGGAAATATGTGCCATGTCAGTGCTAATAATGTTCATTGTGTTCTAACAAGGAATGTTCAGGAAGTCATGTGCCATGTCAGTGCTAATAATGTTCACAACAATCTTGAAATGGAGAGCACTAGGAAAGATGTGCCATGTCAGTGCTAATATCTTCATTATGTTTTGTATTCTTACTAGGAAAATGTGCCATGTCAGTGCTAATAATGTTCATGTGCTTCTTACTGGAAAGATGTGCCATGTTGCTAATAATTTCATTATGTTTCTTGACTGTGCCATGTCAGTGCAATAATGTTCATTGTGCTCTTACTAGGAAGATGAAAGTGCTAATAATGTTCATTGTGCTTCTTAGAAAGATGTTAATGTCAGTGCTAATAATGTTCCTTGTGTTCTAACTTGAGTTGTAATAAGTGTTCAGGAAAGATGTGCCATGTCAGTGGCGTGTGTGCCATGTCAGTGCTAATAATGTTCATTGTGCTTCTTACTAGGAAAGATGTGTGTCATGCTAATAATGTTCACTTCTTACTGGCCATGTCCGTGCTAATAATGTTCATTGTGTTCTAACTAGGAAAGATGTGCCATGTCCATTGCTCAGACTACGCTGGTGCCGAATTGTTCAAGATTCTAACAAGGAAAGATGTGCCATGTCAGTGCTAATAATGTTCACTGTGTTCTAACTAGGAAAGATGTGCCATGTCAGTGCTAATAATAATATTGTGTTCAACTAGGAAAGATTCTCAGTGTTCATTGTGTTCTAACAAGGAAAGATGCCTACTAATAATTTATTGTGTTCTAAGCAGGAAAGATGTATGAGATGAGATGCCATTAGCATTCATTGAATATTTCATTGGAAAAGATGTGCCATGTCAGTGCTAATAATGTTCACTGTGAACTAGGAAAGATGTGCCATGTCAGTGCTAATAATGTTCATTGTGTTCTAACTGGAAAGATGTGCACAAATCACTGTCTTACTAGGAAAGATGTGCCATGTAGTGCTAATAATGTTCATTGTGTTCTAACAGGAAAGATGTGTCATGTCGATGCTAATAATGTACATGTGCTAATAGATGTTGTCAGTGCTAATAATCCATCTTGGAAAAATTGTATGTCAGTGCTAATAATGTTCATTGTGTTCTAACTAGGAAAGATGTGCCATGTCAGTGCTAATAATGTTCATTATGTTTCTTACTAGGAAAGATGTGCCATGTCAGTGCTAATAATGTTCATTGTGCTTCTTACTAGGAAAGATGTGCCATGTCAGTGCTAATAATGTTCATTGTGCTTCTTACTAGGAAATATGTGCCATGTCAGTGCTAATAATGTTCCTTGTGTTCTAACTAGGAAATATGTGCCATGTCAGTGCTAATAATGTTCACTTGCTTCTTACTAGGAAATATGTGCCATGTCAGTGCTAATAATGTTCATTTATTAAAAAAGAAAACTTACTAGGAAAGATGTGCATGTCAGTGCTAATAATGTTCACTGTGTTCTTACTAGGAAAGATGTGCCATCAGTGCTAATAATGTTCATTGTGTTCTAACACAAAGATGTGCCATGTCAGTGCTAATAATGTTCATTGTAATAAGTGTGCCATTCTAATAATGTTCTAGGAAAGATGTGCCATGTCAGTGCTAATAATGTTCATTGTGTTCTAACAAGGAAAGATGTGCCATGTCAGTGCTAATAATGTTCATTGTGTTCTAACAGGAAAGATGTGCCATGTCAGTGCTAAAATGTTCATTGTGTTCTAACTAGGAAAGATGTGCCATGTCAGTGCTAATGTTCATTGTGTTCTAACAAGGAAAGATGTGCCATGTCAGTGCTAATAATGTTCATTGTGTTCTAACTGGGAAAAAAACCAGCCATGTCAGTGCTAATAATGTTCAAACAAGGAAAAGATGTGCCATGTCAGTGCTAATAATGTTCATTGTGTTCAAACCAGGAAGATGTGCCATGTCAGTGCTAATAATGTTCAGACCTGTGTTCTAACAAAAAAGATGTGCCATGTCAGTGCTAATAATGTTCACTGTGTTCTAACAAAAGATGTGCCATGTCAGTGCTAATAATGTTCACTGTTCTACTAGGAAAGATGTGCCATGTCAGTGCTAATAATGTTCATTGTGTTCTAACAAGGAAAGATGTGCCATGACAGTGCTAATAATGTTCATTGTGTTCTAACAGGAAAGATGTGCCATGTCAGTGCTAATAATGTTCACTGTGCTTCTTACTAGGAAAGATGTGTCATGTCAGTGCTAATAATGTTCATTGTGTTCTAACAAGGAAAGATGTGCCATGTCAGTGCTAATAATGTTCACTGTGTTCTAACAAGGGAAAGATGTTTTACTAATAATGTTCATTGTGTTCTAACAAGATCGTTCTCCACCTATTACCATGTCAGTGCTAATAATTTCATTGTGTTCTAACAAGGAAAGTATGAGTGCTAAAATGTTCACTGTCTAACTAGGAAAGATGTGCCATAAGAATAATGTTCATTGTGTTCAACACATGATGTGGAAACAACAACGAAAGATGTGCCATGTCAAATAATGTTCATGTGTAGCCATGGGGTTAATAATATTCATTGTGTTCTAACCAGTAAGATGTGCCATGTCAGTGCTAATAATGTTCATTGTGTTCTAACTAGGAAAGATGTGCCATGTCAGTGCTAATAATGTTCATTGTGAACTAACAGGAAGTGTGCGTAGTGCTAATAATGTTCATTGTGTTCTATTGTGCCATGTCCTAATAATATTGTGTTCTTACCCAAGATGTGCCATGTCAGTGCTAATAATGTTCATTGTGTTTGAACCAGGAGGTGGCCATGTAGGAATTTGATTGTGTTTCCATGTCCATGTCACTTAATGTTCATTGTGTTCTAACAAGGAAAGATGTGCCATTCAGTGCTAATAATGTTCATTGTGAACCAGTAGTGGCTAATAATGTTCATTGTGTTTCTTACCACTGCTAGGAAAAGATGTGCCATGTCAGTGCTAATAATGTTCATTTGTTCCTAACCAGGAAAGATGGCCATGTCATTTAATAATTTCATTGTGTTCTTACTAGGAAAGATGTGCCATGTCAGTGCTAATAATGTTCATTGTGTTCTAACTAGGAAAGATGTGCCATGTCAGTGCTAATAATGTTCATTGTGTTCTAACTTACCCAGATGTGCCATGTCAGTGCTAATAATGTTCATTGTGTTTCTTACTAGGAAAGATGTGCCATGTCAGTGCTAATAATGTTCATTGTGTTCTAACTAGGAAAGATGTGCCATGTCAGTGCTAATAATGTTCATTGTGTTCTAACAAGGAAAGATGTGCCATGTCAGTGCTAATAATGTTCATTGTGTTCTAACAAGGAAAGATGTGCCATATCATGCTAATAATGTTCATTATGGGTTTCTGCTAGGTTTCTAACAAGAAAGATGTGCCATGTCAGTGCTAATAATGTTCATTGTGTTCTAAACTAGGAAAACGTTTCTAACTTAATGTTCAAGTGTTCTAAAAAGATGTGCCATGTCAGTGCTAATAATGTTCATTGTGTTTCTTACTAGGAAAGATGTGCCATGTCAGTGCTAATAATGTTCATTGTGTTCTAACTAGGAAAGATGTGCCATGTCACTAATAATGTTCACTGTGCTTCTTACTAGGAAAGATGTGCCATGTCAGTGTAATAATGTTCTTGTGTTCTATAAAGTCCCCATCAGTGTAATTGTTCATTGTGTTCTAACAAGGAAAGATGTGCCATGTCAGTGCTAATAATGTTCATTGTGTTCTTCAAAAGTGTGCCATGTCAGTGATAATAATGTTCATTGTGTTCTTACAAGGAAAGATGTGCCATGTCAGTGCTAATAATGTTCATTGTGTTTCTTACTAGGGAAAGATGTGCCATGTCAGTGCTAATAATGTTCATTGTGTTCTAACTTGGAAAGATGTGCCATGTCAGTGCTAATAATGTTCATTGTGTTCTAACGAGGAAAGATGTGCCATGTCAGTGCTAATAATGTTCATTATGTTTCTGACTAGGAAAGATGTGCCATGTCAGTGCTAATAATGTTCATTATGTTTCTAACTAGGAAAGATGTGCCATGTCAGTGCTAATAATGTTCATTGTGTTTCTTACTAGGAAAGATGTGACCATGTCAGTTCTAATAATGTTCATTGTGTTCTAACTAGGAAAGATGTGCCATGTCATTCCTGTTTCTTACAAGGAAAGATGTGCCATGTTGCTAATAATGTTCACTGTGTTCTAACATTGAAAGATGATATTGACCTAATGTTCATTGACTAGGAAACGTATGCCATTCACTAATAATGTTCATTATGTTTCTTACTTATGTGCCATGTCAGTGCTAATAATGTTCATTATGTTTCTTATATGTCAGTGCTAATAATGTTCATTGTGTTCTAACAAGGAAAGATGTGCCATGTCAGTGCTAATAATGTTCACCTTCTAACTTTCATTGAAAGATGTGCCATGTCAGTGCTAATAATGTTCATTGTGTTCTAACAGATATGCGTCACTAATAATGTTCATTGAAACGATATCAACCAGTGCTAATAATGTTCATTGACTAGGAAATATGTGCCATGTCAGTGCTAATAATGTTCATTGTGTTGTCAGTGCTAATAATGTTCACTGTGCTTCTTACTGGAAAGATGTGCCATGTCAGTCAACCTTCACTGTGCATCTTACTAGGAAAGATGTGCCATGTCAGTGCTAATAATGTTCACTGTGTTTCGATACAAATATGTAATTAATAATGTTCATTGTCTAACTAGGAAAGATGTGCCATGTCATGCTAATAATGTTCATTTGTTTTCTTACTGGAAACGTGCGCCATGTCAGTGCTAATAATGTTCATTGTGTTTCTTACTAGGAAAGATGCGCCATGTCAGTGCTAATAATGTTCATTGTGTTTCTTACTAGGAAAGATGCCATGTCAGTGCTAATAATGTTCATTGTGTTTCTTACTAGAAACGCATGTCATGCAATAATGTTCATTGTGTTTCTTCATCAACCAATATCTTTCACAAATCATTTTTTCTTATCAAATCGACAGAAACCAGTGTTATGTGGATAGTTTTACACTCAATGTTCTTAGCAATGTGTACGATAGGAGGGAGCGTTTTATGTGAACGATGGCACCAGACACCACCGCGAAACGTACGATTGGACGAATACTATCACAAAGACCAAAAAAAAAAAAAGAAGTTTCAGCTAAAACTCCCTACGCGTCCCACACTTCATCCTCTTTTGCCTATTGAAGACGAGAAGATGACTCTTAACACCTAACACTACACACAGTTGCTGAATGGGATTGGACAGGGTAGTAGAATAGTATGACTAGTATGAATACTAGAGAGAGAGAGTATGAATACTAGAGAGAGAGAGACAGAGAGAGAGAGCCGTGTAGATGGCAGTGTACTCAGTAGGTCCCAGGGTACGGTACCAGTACCATTGGTGCTGCATTGACTCTTACTCCAAGCAAATAGGTTTGTACTATGCACAACCATTTGCACTGCTTCTTCCGGTTGTAGAGTTGATCTAGACCGTATCGGGGTGAAATCGAGGCAATAATTGTGTTGAACACGCACAGCTTTCACGCGAAAGTAAATCCAAAACTCAAATCTTTTCCACAAGTAAATTAATGTGCCATCATCATTATCATCATGAGCATCAACACGATCATGATCATCACCATCATCATCATCACCATCATCAACATCAGGATTATCGTTATCAGCATTATCATCATCAACATAAAAATCATCATCATCATCATCATCGTCATCATCATCATCATCATGATTATTATCATCAGCATTATCATCATCAATATCAACACCATCATCATCATCATCATCATCATCATCATCATCATCATCATCATCAACATCATGATTATCATCATCAACATTATCATCATCAACATCACCATCATTGACATCATCATCATCATTATCATCATCAACACCATCATCATCCTCATAGTCATCATCATCATCATCATCATCATCATCATCATCATAGTCATCATCATCATCATCAGCAAAACGCAACACAACAACACAATTACGTCGCCCCCTCCAAAAAAAGAAAGAAAGAAAAAAAAGGAAAAAGAAAAAAAAGAGCCATGTTTTTTGTCTTCTTTTTGTTTTTTTCGTTGTTTTTTTTTTTGTTTGTTTTTTTTTTTATTTTTTCTTAATGTGGCGTTGGTCTCAGATTCTCGTTCACGTGGCCGATCCTGTCGCTGTTCACGCTCATCTCCGTGTTCCTCGGTACGTCCAACGTGTTGGTCCGCCTGTCATCGGTCAGCCAACTCAGCATGGAATTGCAGAAAACTTGGAGCCAGAAGCTAACCAGTTACAAAGTACAGGACACGTCTGATATTTCCCTGGAATACGACTACGTGGCAGTGTGGGTACGTTGACGGTGGAATGCACTGTGCGCGCGCATGCGTGTAAATTTGTGTGTGCGTGTGTGTGTGTGTTTATGTTTGTGTGTGTGTGGGGGGGAGGGGGGGGAGGGCGGCGTTGTATATTTTTATATATCGAGGTTGATACGCATATCAAAATGGAGCTTATGAGTATGACCCTGTCTTTTCAACTGTCGTAAGTAAGTAAGTAAGTAAGTAAGAAAGTAAGTAAATGAAAAGTAAGTCAGTAAGTGAAGTAAAGTAAGTAGTAAAATAAGTAAGTAAGCATAAATAAACCTAAGAAGTAAATAAGTAAGTAAGTAAGTAAGTAAAAGTAAGTAAACCTAAGAAGTAAGAAGTAAGTAAGTCGATAAGTAGTAGTAAGTAAGTAAGTAAGTAAGTAAGTAAGAAGTAAGTAAGTAAGAAGTAAGTGCTTAAGTAAGTCAGTATCTCATAAGTAAGTAAGTAAGTCAGTAAGTAAGTCTGTAAGTCAAAGTACGTCAGTAAGTAAGTAAGTAAGTCATGATAGAAGTAAGTAAGTAGTAAGTAAGTAAGCAAGGAAGTAAGTCAGTAAGTAAAGTAAGTAAAGTAAGTCAACAAGTAAAAGTAAGTAAAGTAAGTAAATAAGAAGTGAAGTAAGTATTAACCTAAGATAAGTTAATCGATAAGGAAGTAAGTAAGTAAGTAAGTCCGATATAAGTAAGTAAGTAAATAAGACCGTAAGTAAGTAAGTAAGTAAGTAAGTAAGTAAGTAGGTAAGTAAGTAAGTAAGTAAGTAAGTAAGTAAGTAAGTAAGTAAGTAAGTTAAGTAAGTAAAGTAAGTAAGTAAGTAAGTAAGTAATGAGTCAGTAAGTAAGAAGTAAACAAGTAAGTAAGTAAGTAAGTAAGTAAAGTAAGTAAGTAAGTAAGTAAGCAAGTAAGTAAGTAAGTAAGTAAGTAAGTAAGAAGTAAGTAAGTAAGTAAGTAAGTAAGAAGTAAGTAAGTAAGTAAGTAAGTAAGTAAGAAGTAAGTAAGTAAGTAAGTAAGTAAGTAGTAAGTAAGTAAGTAAGTTAGTAAGTAAGAGTAAATAATTAAGTAAGAAGTAAGTAAGAATATAAGTAAGTAAGTAAGTAAGTAAGTAAGTAAGTAAGTAAGTAAGTAATAATTCATTTCTATAGTGAACAAACCAATCTAAATGCTCTAAGGTGCTGAGGTATTTTACTGAGAGTAATATCAGGTACGATTATTAGATTAAATCAGTACTCATACTCAAGTTACGTGATTTTTACGTAATACTCGATACTGAAGTTATGTGAAATTCGAGAAATTAGATCTAGTAACAATAGGAATTTTCGTGTATCGCAGGCAAAACAAACTTTTCCCAATCAATTAAAATACTGATTTGATCCAAGAGTTTATTTCCTAAGTACATAGAGAAGGCTCTCTAAAATCTACATGCGCAATATCGAGGTTGTGGGTGCAGTGGTTCCTGAGCGATAAGCGCACAGTTAGATATATTCAGCTTGTATTTATATATGTATATATATATATATATATATATATATATATATATATATATATATATATATATATATATATATATATATATATATATATATATACAGAGTGAAAGGTACTTATATTACTTATAATCACAACAATCTGATGAAATGGAGAGCAGAATTTTCACAGTTTAAGATGTTGGTTAAATAATGGAATTTAGTTTTTATCTACGGGAAAATGACGTCTTCATAATAATGCTTTCTATGTTTTAAGTTGGGATTTCTTGATGATTTGACATCTTGACTCCCACAATTGTATACCTTCAACTGAGAAAGTATATTATGAAAAGAGTTAATCTGTATGTTGGTACTGTGAGCAGTGTATAATATGATTCATGGACCTAAGGGTGGCGTATGGCGTGTGGCGTGTGGCGTGTGACATGTGACGTGTGGCATGTGGCGTGTGGCGTGTGGAAACATACTCTGTCGTCCATTCTCAGACGTACGCTGGTGCCGAATTGCATCAAGATTTGAGAGAAAGAGCTGGACAATTTCGAATTCAATTGTTTGCATAACCTACGATGCATTGACCTATATCAAGGCTTTCCGGCATCCGAAACCACACAAAAGCCTACTACGTAATTTATAAGCAGGAACTGTGGCGTGAGATGAGATGCCATTAGCACATTGAATATTGGAATAAGAACATGAATAGCGGAACGGAAACAAAAAGAGTTTTGAACCAAACACAAATCACTGGTTCTATATTATTTATCTATTTATGCAAGCATACATGTGAATGATAGTACATGAGTATAATATTACCCATCTTGAGATTGTAATCAATAATCATCAGCGAAGAAGTGACGCGTGGAGTACATTTTGTAAAAAACTAGGTTTCAAAACTCAAAGGCATACCCCACCCCCTACCCCGGCCATAGAGAGATGTACAATGAAGAAAAGTAAAGGATTAAGGTAAATAAAATGATTTCTTTAAACTAGCAAGGAAACAAGAAACAAAGAAGAAAAAAGAAGAAAAAAGAAAACAAAGACGAAAAAGACAGAAAATAAACACACACACACACACACATATAAACACACACACACACACACACAATGAAAAATGAAAAAAAAAAAACATACGTCAGAAGTCATAAGAAAGAAGATAAAGACGAAAAAAGCAAAGAAGTACCGGAAATATAAAGAAAGAAGAAAAAACGGAGTGTAGAAATAAACAGAGAAAAAAACAGCTAAAATAAAATAAAATAAAAACAAGGAAAGAACGACACTACAGGATGTACAAAGGTAGAAAGGAAAAACACACACAGACCTAACTCTATATCACTCTCAAAGATAAAGAATATAGATCGATTTATAGTTCGTATTCACGCACACCAGTTAGTGCAGGCTCACCGACTGTACATCATTCAATTGTATATCCCAGCAGGCCATTTCATTCAAAGTCCTTCTCAATTTGCAGGACAGCATACAGTACAGCAGCCTGTAAGGCGATTCGTACTAACCTCCCTGACAAGATCGTTCTCCACCTACAGCCGGATACTCATTCACACCTGAGTCAGACAAGGAAAGTAGAGTGAGATACCTTTGCTAAGAGTAAGAGTACAACACCGATGTGGAAAAACAACAACGAAACAAAAAAAACAAACCTGGGCTAGCCATGGGGTTTGAACCAGTAGTGGCGATTTAACTTACCCACATCCACATCTCGGGGTTTTTGAGGATTTTAATTTGATTTGACTTACCCACATCCAAGTTGATCTCGATTTACCCACATCCACAACGCATATTGACCTCATTTCATTTGAACCAGTAGTGGCGTATTTTAATTTGATTTGACTCTCCCTGTAGACTTACCCACATCCACAACGCATATTGACCTCATTTCATTTGAACCAGTAGTGGCGTATTTTAATTTGATTTGACTTACCCTGTAGACTTACCACATCCACAACGCATATTGACCTCGGGGTTTTTGAACCAGTAGTGATTTTAATTTGATTTAACTTACCCACATCCACAACTAAGTTGATCTCGGGGTTTTTGGTAGGATTTTAATTTGATTTAACTTACCCACATCCACAACTAAGTTGATCTCGGGGTTTTTGGTAGGATTTTAATTTGATTTAACTTACCCACATCCACAACTAAGTTGATCTCGGGGTTTTTGGTAGGATTTTATTTCATTTGATTTAACACCCACATCCACAACTAAGTTGATCTCGGGGTTTTGGTAGGATTTTAATTTTTTTAATCGACTGCCCTGTAAACAGCCAAGGGATCTTTAGCGTGCACAGAGTGTTGTGATCTTCACACGGGACCTCCTTTTATCATCCGTCTCCGATGGGTCTAGGTGTCGATCCGCCCACCTGGAGCAGTGGGTAAAACTAAAACGTTTCCCAGAAGAAGAAAAAAACCCGCAAAAATTTGTCAACCGTTTACGAACTCGAACCCACTATCTCTTGGTTGAGAGGCCGACACGTTCTTGCCTCTGGACTACAAAGTCCCCTCAGGTATTGTCGTCGTGATTACAAACTCACATCTCAACAGTTTGGCTTCAACGTCTCCGACTCTTGGACTCTCCTGTCAGGGCAAATGCTTTGGTATCAAGTCCCAGTACGACTTCCAGTTGCTGACCTTGAAGTACATCAGTCACACCGAGAAAGGAGCGGCAGTGCCCGTCACGTTTCTGGTGAGCAACGGGGCGCTCCTCATTTCATCGACACAACGCATATTGACCTCATTTCATTGGCATAGACCTCATTTCATTGACATACGCATATTGACCTCATTTCATTGACATACGCATATTGACCTCATTTCATTGACATAGCACATATTGACCTCATTTCATTGACAAACGATATTGACCTCATTGGCATACGCATTTGACATAACGCATATTGACCTCATTTTCATTGGCATGACGCATATTGACCTCATTTCATTGACATACGCATATTGACCTCATTTCATTGACATAGTATCGACCTCATTTCATTGACATACGTATGACCTCATTTCATTGACATACGATATTAACCTCATTTCATTGACATACGTATATTGACCTCATTTCATTGACATACGCCTCATTTCATTGACCTTCATTTCATTGACATACGTATATTAACCTCATTTCATTGAATATAAATATCAACCTCATTTCATCGACACAACGTATATTGACCTCATTTCATTGACATACACATATCAACCTCATTTCATTGACATACGCATATTGACCTCATTTCATTGACATACGTATATTGACCTCATTTCATCATACGCATATCAACCTCATTTCATTGACATGTATATACCTCATTTCATTGACATACGTATATTGACCTGATTTCATTGATACGTATATTGACCTCATTTCATTGATACGTATATTGACCATTTTTTCATTGATGTATATTGACCTCATTTCATCGACATACGTATATTGACCTCATTTATGACATACGTATATTGACATTGACATACATATTGACCTCATTTCATTGACATACGTATATTGACCTCATTTCATTGACATACGCATATTTACCTCATTTCATTGACATACGCATATCAACCTCACTTCATCCACACGCACATTAACATCACTTCATCGATACATATTTAATTAATCAGATCTCGTCGAAACACGCATATTAACCTCATTTCATGGATACGCATATCAACATCATGTCATCGATACGCATATCAACCTGATTTCATCGATACACATATCAACCTGATTTCATCGATACGCATATCAACTTGATTTCATCGATACGCATATTAACCTGATTTCATCGATACACATATCAACCTGATTTCATCGATACGCATATTAACCTGATTTCATCGATACGCATATTAACCTCATCGATATGCATATTAACCTGATTTCATCGATACGCATATCATCCTCATTCATCCATACGCATATTAATCTCATTTCATGTACGTGCATATTAACCTCATTTCATCGATACGCACATTAACTACTTTCATCGACATATGCCAATTAATCAGATCTCGTCGATGACACATATCTACCTCATTTCATGGATATGCAAATCAACATCATGTCATCGATACTCATCATAACCTCACTTCATTGATATGCTTATCAATCTCATTTCATCGACACAAGCATATCAACCTGATTTCATCGATACGCATATCAACCTGATTTCATCGATACACATATCAACCTGATTTCATCGATACGCATATCAACCTGATTTCATCGATACGCATATTAACCTGATTTCATGGATACGAATATCAACCTGATTTCATCGATACGCATATTAACCTGATTTCATCGATACGCATATCAACCTGATTTCATCGATACGCATATCAACCTGATTTCATCGATACGCATATCAACCTGATTTCATCGATACGCATATCAACCTGATTTCATCGATACACATATCAACCTGATTTCATCGATACGCATATCAACCTGATTTCATCGATACGCATATTAACATGATTTCATCCATACGCATATTAACCTGATTTCATCGATACGCATATCAACCTGATTTCATCCATACGCATATAACCTGATTTCATCGATACGCATATTAACCTGATTTCATCCATACGCATATCAACCTGATTTCATCGATATGTATCAACCTCATTTCATCCCTACGCATATCAACCTCATTTCATCGATACGCATATCAACATGATTTCATCCATACGCATATTAACCTGATTTCATCGATACGCATATTAACCTCCATTTCATCCATACGCATATTAACCTGATTTCATCCATACGCATATCAACCTCAGTTCATCCATACGCATATTAACCTGATTTCATCGATACGCATATTAACCTGATTTCATCCATACGCATATAACCTGATTTTCATCCATACGCATATTAACCTCAGTTCATCCATACGCATATTAATCTCAGTTCATCCATACGCATATTAACCCAGTTCATCCATACGCATATTAACCTCATTTCATCGATATGCATATCCATACGCATATTAACCTTGACGTATGCATATTAACCTTCAGTTCATCCATACGCATATTAACCTGATTTCATCGGATGTACATGTTTAAGAGAGTTCATCCAGAGAGAGAAGAGAGAGAGAGAGAGAGAGAGAGACCTCTTTCATCCATATTCTTAACCTCAGTTCATCCATACGAGAGATATTAGAGAGAGAGAGATCCATACGCATATTAACCTCAGTTCATCGATATGATACTCAACCAGAGAGAATAGAATGTATTTTATAACATATCAAACTCACAAAATAGTGAAATACGCAGAAAATCGCAACAATTCTTCGCTATCATTGGATCCCAAATTTTTGACACTTAAAAAAAGCGATTAGGATAGATTACACTTTTGCCATTCTATTCACCGCCTGAAGCTTGCTGTTTTCCGAATGTAACATGCTGCATTTAAAATCTGTCGAATTGTCTTTGTTGTCTATGATCATTCCAGCCATTAATAATAATATCGACAGAAGAGAGAGAGAGATTTTGATAGTAAATGAGTCATGTTCCATCATTCTCCTTCGAATCGTATATAAGTTATCGAAAGAGATTGTGAAAGAATGTAATTTCGTTAACAGTTTCGATATGGCCATCTTGGCCAACAAAGTATGTATGAACCGAAGTGTATTAAAGTGACACCCGTCATATTAGTCATTCACTCGGACGTTCTTTGGCATTGGCAGCTTTTCGCGGTCTTGTTCGCCATATGGAAATACAGCGCAATTGCCGGTATGAATGTGTCAAGTATTCATTTGTGTTTGTGTTTCGATAGTAAGCTTATATGTTCCATCATGTGACATAGCTTCGTATCATGTTACAGTTACAAGCCCGAATGCTGGCCTGTGGTGACAGTGACAGTGATCTGTTAAAAACCCCGGTTTGCAACTGTCAATGAACTAATGATATCGGTAACACTCCACACCCGACAGTATTAGTATTGTTTTCTTTAAAGATAAAAGATACAGATAAAGATCTTGTATCGCCATGAGAAGGATTCCCACAAGTGCCGGTTCAATGTATGTTTTTCCCCCGCAGCAAGCACTTAAATGTATGTATGTATGTGTATGCATCTATGTATGTATGTATGTATGTATGTATGTATGAATGTATGTATGTGTGTATGTATGTATATGTATGTATGTATGTTTGTTGTCTGTATGTATGTATATATGTATGTATGTATGTATGTTTGTATGTATGTAAAGATAAAAGATACATGTATGGATGTATGTCAGTATGCCAGTGTGTATGAATGTATGTATGTATGTTTATTGTATGTATGTGTATGTATGTATGTATGTATGTATGTATCTATGTATGTATCTATGTATGTGTCCTATGTATGTATCTGTGTATGTATCCTATGTATGTATCTATGTATGTATCTATGTATGTATCTATGTATGTATCTATGTATGTAGGTATGTATATGTATGTATGTTTTATTTGTATGTATGTATGTATGTATGTTTTTATATGTATGTATGTATTATGTATGTTGTATGTATGTATATATGTATGTATGTATGTAGGTATGATATGTATGCAAAGATGTATATTTTGTATATGTATGTATGTATGTATGTATGTAAGTATGTATATGTATGTATGTATGTATGTATGTATGTATGTATGTATGTATGTATGTATGTATGTATGTATGTATTTAGGTATGTATGTATGTATGTATATGTATGTATGTATGTATGTATGTATATGTAAGTATGTATGTATGTATGTATGTATGTATGTAGGTATATATGTATGTATGTATGTATGTATGTATGTATGTATGTATGTATGTATGCATATGTATGTATGTATGTATGCATATATGTATGTATGTACTCTATGTGTCTGTATACATGTGCGTGTATGTATGTATGTATGTATGTATGTGTATGTATGTATGTGTGTATGTACATATGTTTTTCTTTCACTCTCTCTCTCCCTCTCTCTGTAGGTAGTGTCTCTCTCTCTCTCTCTCTCTCTCTGTATGTGTATGTATCTCTGTCTCTCTCTCTCTATCTCTCTTCTCTCTCTCTCTCTCTCTCTCTCTCTCTCTCTACCTTTCATTTTCTTGTGTCATTGTTCCCAAACGATTGATTCAGCAGATGGATCACAGTATTGACATTGACATTGACATTGACACTGACACCCAAATCTGTCTTCGTCCATAGATTCCAGCCACCTGTTGTGACAGAACTCGTTTAAACATGGCTCTCTCATCTGTGCAACTCACAGCAGAGACACGTCAACAAAGTATGTATGTGTGTATGTATGTATGTATCTGTATGTATCTATGTATGTATCATTTTCTTTTGTATCATTGTCTCTCAGCAGATGGATATATAGTATTGACATTGACATTGACATTGACACTGACACCTGAATGTATGTTGTATGTCCATGTGATTTTCTATGTATGTCTAGACAGAACTCTGTTTAAACATGGCAAACGAGGCATCATAGATTGTGCAACTTCACAGCAGAGACGTCAACAAAGTGTGTATGTGTATGTATGTATGTATGTGTATGTATGTATGTATGTATGTATGTATGTTTTATATTATGTATGTATATATGTGTGTTTTTATATGTATGTATGTATATATGTTTTATATATGTATGTATGTGTTTATATGTATGTATGTATGTATGTATGTGTTTATATGTATGTATGTATGTATGTGTATGTATGTTTTTATGTATGTATGTATGTATGTATGTATGTGTGTATGTATCTGTATGTATGTATGTCTCTATATCTATGTGTGTATATGTATGTATGTATCTCTCTATGATAAAAGATCTCAATCTGTAGGAAAGTTTCCTCTCTCACAAGTGCAGGTATGAGTAATCACTCTCCCTCTCCCCCTCAGCAGTAATGATGTATGTATGTTGTTTGTATGTATGTATGTCTGTATGTATATATGTATGTATGTATGTATGTTGTTTGTATGTATGTGTATTTATGTACTATGTATGTATGTATGCATGTTGTATGTATGTATCTTCTCTGAAAGTATGATGTCTTGTATGTCTGTGATGTATGTATTCTGTATGTATGTCTCCACCTCTGTCTTCTCTCTCTCTCTGTATGTATTTATGTATCTCTGTCTCTGTCTCTGTCTCTGTATGTCTCTCTCTGTCTCTCTGTCTCTCTGTCTCTCTCTCTCTCTCTCCTCTCTCTGATGTATGTATGTATATAAGTCTTATGTCTGTATCTAATATCTCTCTCATCTCTCTATGTATATCTATTCTCTATGTATGCTCTCTCTGTATGCTGTCTCTCACTGTCCTCTGTCTGCATGTATGTATATACGACATATGTATGTATATTCCTAAAAAGACAATTTGTATGTAAATGTATTATGTAGGTAGGTATGCTTAATTATATGTATGTGTGTATTAACGTATGCATGTATGTTATTACAGTAAATACATTGCGATTTGTGATTTATATGTTTGTGAAAGTATGTATTGTGTGTGACATTATTTATGTGTGGCATGTATGTAATATGTATGTAGGTTTGTAGACCTGATGTAAATTACAGTAACCTGGATGTAACGTATTTCTATGTCTAAATGTAGATCTAGATATTAGAAGCTAAATAAAGATCTGTCCAAGTATGTATGTATCTGTATAGGAGATCTAAATTTAAGCTCTGATCTAGATCTAGACATGGATATATCTAGATCTAGTTTTTATGATCTAGGTCTACAAAAGAAAACCGCAGATCTGAATAATAGTGAACCATTACTTGATTCATGAGTTCTTGATTCTAGAACTGGAATTTAAAGTCAGATTTAGATCTAGATCTAGATTTATTTAATCTATAGGCTAGATCTAGAAATCTAGAGCTCGAATCTAGAAATCTAGAATCTAAATCTAGATCTAGATGTAGATCTAAATCTAGAAGCTAGATCTTCTAAAATATAAAACTTACCATTATGGCACATACCATAAGCTATCTCTAGATCTATCTAGATATAGATCTAGATTATAGATTATAGGTCCGTAAAAACCGAATGTCGAAAGTTTCGGGGACATCTTGAATTAAACCATGAGAACTGTTCATTTGAGCGGTTCAAACTTTGATTGAATCTGGCGCAAAAAGCAGAAGTCTATAAACTAGAGATTGAAGACATAGAGAGAGTTTTAAAATTAATCAATGAGAACTGTTCACATGAACGATTCAAACTGTGAATGAGTCGGCGGGTGAAAGTGAATATCACACATGACATAGATCTAGATCTAGGCCTCCTTAATACTTATCGTCTGGCATGGTTTTATTGGTTTACCGAAAACGAAACCGTCATTTGCAAATACAACATGATGAACGAAAAGACTAATACAAATAATTGTATGCTTAGAACACAGTCAGATGATAGCCAGAATCACTTTTGAAATTTTAGACAGCTTTGTTTTGTGGTTTGGGAGCCTATTCTGACAGCGTGAAACGCTAGGTCGTAAATTTCAGGAATATATATATATGTATGTATAGATATAGATTGCTCTGATTGTGTTACATACAGGTTTGAGTGTATGTATTTATCTGTCTATCTATCTGCTGCCAGTCTGCTTGTCTGTCTATCTGTCTATCGTTTTTCAGAAACATCACCTGACAGGTGAATACAATTTCAATGCATGTTTTATTGTTCTACTGTTTAAGTAGCCATGTACATAAGATTTGCATTTTCATCCGAGGAAATTACTACTCTACACAGAAAACATGTTTCCAAGTGTTTTACGACATCTTCGACAAGTTCTTTCCGGCCTATGTCTCGTCACTTATTTTCATGGTAAGCAATATCTTAGTTTCACAGTAGCTCAAATTTGCGTCACTTGTTATTGACTGTCACACCGTTTAGCCTCGTCAGGGCTAGGTAGGCGCCCCTTAAGCAAAACAAACAAAACAATTGTACAATTCCTTCACCAGCGGTAACAACAACAGCATCGTGTGTAAGCCAATATTTCCTGTTCTCACTCTAACCCCCGATCCCCTGTTTCCCACAGACCATCACCAAAATCCACTACCCTACCACCCCATCCCACACGTTCTTTTCTCCTCCACCTTACCATTATCAGTTCTGGAAACCACCAACATCATCAAATCAAAATTTATTTAACATCATGGTACAAGTATGAATGTAAAGAAATTATAAAAGTACTAACGAACCTTCCCATTCACTGCCCATTATCTTTCCCCTTCTCTTTGTGTGTGTGTGTGTGTGTGTGTCTGTCTGTATGTGGTCGTATGTGTGCATGCATATGTGTGTGTGTGTCTGTGTCTGGGTATGTGTGTATGTCTGTGTATGTCTGCCTATATGTATATGTATATTTCTATGTGTGTGTGTGTGTGTGTGTCTGTGCGTATGTGTATGTCTATGTGTGTGTTTTTGTGTATGTCTGTGGGTATATATGTATCCACTTGTGTATGTATTTGTGTGTGTACGTATTTGTGTGTCTGTGTATCTGTGTGTGTGTGTGTGTCTCTGTGTGTGTACACAGCTGGCGGACGTGTTCCTGCACGCGTTCACGTATTACAAGATGGTGAGACGACAGAGGGGCGAATACCGCTATGACGATCTTCTGGAGCTGGAGAAAGCCAGACAGAAGGAATGGGGCATGCGCCACAACTTTGACGTATCATGAACAAGTTTCAGCAACAACAACAAAAACCAATAGAAAAGCAATTAGTTTGATTTACAATACTATCGATCCTCGACTATAATTGGGGAAAAAGAGTTCTCCCAGTCATCCCTTTCCTGTGTCATACTATTTTTGACCTCTCTCCCAGTCATACCTTTCCAGTGTCATATTATTTTTGATCTCTCTCCCAGTCATCCCTTTCCAGTGTCATATTATTTTTGACCTCTCTCCAAGTCATCCCTTTCCAGTGTCATACTATTTTTGACCTCTCTCCAAGTCATCCCTTTCCAGTGTCATATTATTTTTGACCTTTCTCCCAGTCATCCCTTTCCAGTGT
>JAXRKP010000154.1:465147-467647 GCA_037039925.1 Doris montereyensis | reverse complement strand
CTTCTTTTTTTTCGTCCGTCTCCGATTGGGACTAGGTTTCGATCCACCAAACTGGACCAGAGGATAAGTTCACTCGAAAAATCTCAAAAATGTTCGAACCGGCGGGACTTGAACCCGCGACGTTGTGTACTGAAAGGCTGACACCTTTTGGACTAATGTGTCCTCATTTGATTGATACGATGGCGGTTTTGATACAGTGAGAGTGAAGGATTTTCTTTTTCTACACCAGGACAACTTCATCTACAAGTTATTGCCTTCACAAAAAGCTTTGTGAACCCTACATTAGTCATCTTTTGCCTAGGTCTTTCCACTGCTAACCTATTGAGAGTTTGATGACTCAACCTGCCTTCCTTCCTCCTTCCTTCTTCCTTCCTTCCTTCCTTCCTTCCTTCCTTCCTTCCTTCCTTCCTTCCTTCCTTCCTCCCCTCCTTCCTTCTTTCCTTCCTTCCTTCCTTCCTTCTTCCTTCTTTCCTTTTTCCTTCTTTCATGTCTTCTCCTTCATTCCCTCTTTCTATATTTTCCCAAAGGATGATACTGTTCACTTAAACTTCTATGAGTTCTTACAGCGGTAACTTGTTTTCAATATCACAACCAGCAGACGTCAGCTAGGCGCGGATAACTTCAGTACCAGCAATTATGTAGTCAATCCCCCCCCCCTTCCCCCAGATAATCATTCGACGCTAAAGTACTTAGGTTTACGTGGGATACCAGGTTCGATCCTTTGTCGCTTCTCTGAAGTGTCCACTTCGTCCATTATCAAAATGGCTCGACTTCCAAATGCAATAGTTTAGGTTCATTTTTCAATTATAGAGTGCCTCATTCCATTCCTGTCACGAATGTGAAATCATGAATTTGGTTTTTTCAGGCAAATACCGATCGCCTGATGATAGATAAGCAAGATAATATAACACCTTCTTTTGTTGTAGGGCGTATCGCAATTTTGTTGTGACAAACTATTTCAGAGGAAATAACTTACGGCAGGCTAACACTACACGTGCACCACAAGGCCATGAGAAAGGTCTAACTAACAACTGTGAGGGTCGCATGTGAAACAAAACTTGCCAAACGTTTTGAGGGGGGGTATAAAACTATGTTGAAAACAAATTGTGGCACTTTCAATGCAATTATTTTAGATTTAACGATACTTATCTAGACAGAGTGGAACTCCATGGAAATGTGTTTAGAGCCAAAACGAGTGACTTTCCTGAAACGGACACCGAGCAATGGCTTAGGGGGACGCCACCTGGATTGGCGAGTTTGGGACCAAAATGTTGAATCTCTGTTCTTTGCATTTCGGGTAGAACGATCATTTATCTACAAGCGTATAGCAAAAAAATATCAATATGACGTATGTATATATATTTTTACAAAATGTTATGTAAGGCGAGGATAGGTAAAAACAGTCAAAATGTTGACGTAAATTACCCTAACACTGACTGAGAAGATTGACACTGAAAACCCTTCTAGCGACGGATACTCGTCAATGTGGCTTACACAGTTCTTTGCTTGGTTTCGGGAACACTGCACATCGATCGGCCGAGCGCTTTGTTACAAAAGAGAGTAGAGGCCAGTGTCATAATGAACATATATAAGCCATGTTCTCTTTTCCAAATTCAAACTAAAAGATTATAGGGTTGAAAAGCAAATTCCCTCTCTACTCCCCACCCCAGCCTGAGGCGTGTCCCCTCCCCTCCATCTGCCCTAAGAAAACAACCATCAAAGATCACTTTGATGAGCACAGAACACACAGGTGATTAATGAATCTCATTTCAGCTCATAGACCTTTCATTCAGAGCAGCACCTGGCTCTCGGTCAACCAGTTCATCTTTGACAATTGTGCATAATTTCGACCAACAGGAGATACATGATGTCACCCAAACTGTACTAGAACCTAGATGAACTCAATCAACAAGCTACAATATAATGTAAATACCACTAGCCAGGATGATCTCCCGGAAATAGGCAAAGACTTTCGGATTTTGTTCACAAAGCTTTTTAAGACTACCCAAAGATCTTAAAGTAAATAAATTCAGTATGCACATAAGATCCCTGCATTATTCTCAGTCTACGATGGAGGAAATGGAAAAGAAAAAGCTCGATATAATCGATAGAGGACAGGAGGAATGACTTGTCTTTTAAAGATAAGTTTAAGATAATTTCAATGTATGTAGAAACCTTTGAATAATAGTATTAATACATGGTGTGCTCTTCAACACTACGACATCTTCAAGTGGATGTTCAACTTGAGCCAAATAACCTTGTGTATCCCGCCAGTTTGCATATTGTGTGCTTCCCTAACAACAACAACAACAACAACAACAATAACGTCAATGACAACAACAACAACATCATCATCAACAACAACAACAAGACGGTAATGATTAGTGTATCACCGATGACGAATGATTGTTTTGCCTCAAACAACAAAACAAAAAAGAAAAAGAAGAAAAGAAAGGGCGATAATATACTTAGCGTGTCAGATCGGTATGCGGGCCCCAGT
>JAXRKP010000154.1:322647-455147 GCA_037039925.1 Doris montereyensis | reverse complement strand
TCACCTCATGGACAGGACGCTAATCTGATGCAGATTTTTACTTCCAAGTCAATGCTTGTTCCCATTTGTACCTCGGTCGAGCGGGGAACATGCGTGCTAAAGGATTCTTAATCAAGATTACATTTTTTTTTAAAAACCACTGCCTGCATATACAGGCCATTGTAATGATATTTTACACTACAGAACAAACAAACAAAAAAAAGAAAAAGAAAAAGAAAAGGCAGGTAATCCTATAAACAATGGCGTCATAGCAACTATCGCAATAGCGCTAAGCAGACGACGTCAATCTTTGAAGAAATGACTCCTCCTTCAGTTCATGTATAATATTTCGCGTGTAAAATCAAGATCTAATTTAAGGTATTTGCCTTTATGGACAAGGTCATCATTGGTTTATGAAGAGTAGAAGAGTAACATAAGTGCTTCACTCGATGAAGCGAAATTCTCAATTCTTACGAAAACTGATAGCAGTACATGGGGTGGTAAATGTTAATGTTCTGTTTTGACACTGAGATAGACAGAAGCATAGTTTATCCTGGTTTTAGCAGTCCAGGCTAGGACGTTTTTATTTGGCTGGAGTGTCTCTCCAAAGGCACAATCGTCCCGGCGAACCTGGGAACTTCAGTCTGACCGTCTAATATCGGATCACGGACGCCATACTGTATTTGGTAAATATAGATAAAAAATGGCAACTCAAGCCAGAAACTAAAAACATATATCATCATTAATGTGTTGACAAAATATCCTCAAATAAATAATGAGGAAGAGCAAGATAATACAAAAACATATTATAGAAACATCTCTGTGTACTTGGCAGATGGCTTGAAACTAGCAATTCCTTCTGCCACCCCAAAATAAATCAAATCACATGAAAAGAGAGTCCTCTAGACACATGAAAATGACAATTAAAAAAAAATAAATTAAAATCACTGTGTTGTTGTTTTTTTTTCTCTCATTTCTTTGCCAGTGAACAGAAAATGTATCCGAAGCCGTGAAGTGATTGGATGTTACATATTTGTTCTAGAAGGAAAAATCCGTGGTAGGATTGCATCAGCACAGCTTTGGTTTTACAAATCTCCAGACAAAAATGACAGGGAGTGGACACACCATGCGGATTCGAGTTGGACAAAACTACACGGTGAGTTTCTTTCTCTTGCTTTCTTTCCCCCCGATTCATTTCATTAAATTTCATCCAATTTCCTTTTAAGCAATGATATCTGGGTTCGGTGGATCTGTTAACATGTAGCATGGGCAGTTGACTTAAAATGAGACGAGATCTTTAACGCTGGCAACGTTGACGTCCAACATTACATATAGCGCACATATCTGAAAGCCTCCAGTTTATACGCCCACAATATGATACAAACCCTGGACCTCGGGTTACAAAGGCAGTGTTTTTCATTGCTACTGTCGGATCTTCTCCCCCTACAAATGGTAAGAGGTGCCAACACGACGGGATGATGATTGAAGAAAACGCTCCATAAAGGACTTCCCATCCGGTTACAAATGTGCCGTAGGTCACTGTTTGTGTTGTTTATCAATATTCAAGCATTTTTTCCACACAGGATTCCATATACCGAGAGAGATACCCCCTACCAGGAGTCGGTGGTATAAATCATACAGTCCAACATCGCCCAATTTCACCTTCAATTTTAGCAAATGTGACTGCGGAAGATCAATAATTATTGTATAAAAACGATATACATGTATTGGAAAACTGTAGAAGGACGACATAATATCTCTTTCCCCTTGATACCCTTAGTATGCTTTTAAATCCATCTTTATTTATAGCAAACGCCTAGTGCTGAAACTAAATCTATGCAGGTGAATAACACACAATTAAGTAATATCCTTACATTTATATATTAGAAGCATTCGATCGATTACACAGGGATTCCGTTTATTATAACGCCAACTTCAAATCTTGCCTTTCGACACACACTCTACACTGTACACTTCTAACACAACAGCTTCATTCATAATGCATCCTGATAGTGACTGCTAATATCATTTACAAGCATGTCCGTAGACAATGATGATTTTGATTACTCTTCTACCACAATCTTTTTTTTCCCAGATTAACTACACAAAACATGTAGGTTACTAGGTGCAGGGAAATATCAAGTACCAGTACAGTATTCGATACTTAGGTTCGGCGGGTTTTTCATTGCAGATCCTAATGGGAAAGGAAGGAATGAGTAACAATAACAATAAATGTCTTTGTCCAATCAATTTAAATGCTGATTTTTTTATCCAAGAGTTTATTCACTAAGAACCTAAAGCATGCTGTTTGAAATCTAAATTCGAAATATGGAGGTTGTAGGTGGTAGTGGTTTCTTGAGTGATAAGCAGTCAAAGTAAGAGACGTTCAGTTTTTTTAGATAGATTTTCTCTTACTTGTGTTGCAGTGGAAAACTCAAGCGTAAGAACTTGATGGCCCGCCAGATACCTGGCGTCCAGAAGGCTGGATCACACTCAACGTGACGCGGGCCTTGACACGCTGGGTAGAGAAAAGATGCCCACTGCCATGGTTGCCATCAGGTGTGATACCTGCTGGACGCGCAATCACAAAGCTCTTTTTGGCGCCAAGGTAGGGATGAAAGATCACTCCCAAAGCTCATTTATAAGACAAAACGTTATTGTTTTATTTAAACTTCTTTCAAAGATGCATTAATGATAATGTATAAACACAATGTTTATTTTTTTTGTCTGAGATATATGAAAACTATCAATAAAAAAAGAAAGAAAGAAGTAATAGGCCTATTACACCAGCACATCATTAATCACTTTGCATAGCATCGCATAATACTACATATATATTATATTATGTAACATACATACATACATATACATAGATACACACATACAATCATACATACTTACATACATACATGTATACATACATACATACATACATACATACATACATACATACATACATACATACATACATACATACATACATACATACATTTCATACATTTCAGTAGTCTTATATTTTGTTGCTGCTGGTGTTTGAGGGAAGGTGATGTTTTGTTTTCGTTTTATTGTTTACTCCATGTCTGCCAAATGCCGTAACTTCAAGGTGGTGTAAGAATTGTCCATCGGTCTTTCACACTGCCAAGCAATCTTAAAAGTGTGTGACATACACCCATCAGATTTCCAGGCGCTTCATTTGTTCCCGATAGGGACTGATCCTAGAAGATCAATTTCTCAAAAGATTTGGGGATGGGGTGGTGTTTCAATCCAAAAATAAAAATAATCATCTGCATGAACTGGTTAGCCGAGAATGGCATCTGATCTTCATGACCCGTGCAATCTATCGCAATAAGCAATCCATTTCATAGGATTGAGTTAAACAGTTCCTTACACTGCGATCGTCGTAGTGATGGGGCTTTGACTGTTGCTTTTGTTGTAAGTGGTAATGACTGTAAAAGCTAAAAAGGATGGATCTATAGTCTGAATCCCCGCAGTCAAAGTCAGACTCACCAACTGCACATCCTTTATCCCCCATTTCGTTCAAAGACCTTCTCAAACCCCCGAGGAACATACAGTACAGTAGCCTGTTAGACGATTCATACCTAGCACTTACACGATATTTCTCTACCTATACTGGGTACACATTCACACTAGAGTCGAGTGAGGAAAGCAGAGTGAAGTAGATTTCTGAAAAGTACAACGTGGTAAAAACATGCTTGGGCCAGCTAAAGGCTTTGAACCAGTGACGTCGTGATTACAAACATACAACACTATGGTTTCGTTACGCCTCTTTTGTTCCTCTTGTTGTTGTTGTTGTTGTTGTTGTTGTTGTTGTTGTTCACCAAAACATTTGGCGGATTCCTCAAATCCGTATCACTATACAGTGCATTTGTGATGGGAACGATTTTTTTACAGAGAACGGAAAACTTATTATAAATTATACTTGCAACCCACCTCCCCACCCAGTCCTCTTATTCTTTTATTCTTTAAAAAAAACTTACCTTACTTGTTTCTCCTCAAGTATTCTTGGGACAGATGATATCGAAGTTTTGACATCTAACTGATTTTGTAGTAACGTGGTGAATGTTTCTTTATTTACGGCGGGACAAGGCAAGATGTGTGCCAAAGCACCCATTCCACTTGGCATAACTTACATGTTCGACACCTCGGTATCCATGTGCGGCACATACCATACTCTAGTTTGGCGTCTCCATTTCAGGATGGATATGAACCTCTTGCTTGTCGTCCAATATGATACCCCAGCTTTGCATTCACGAAAGAGAAGAGCGGTTGAAAACTGTGATCCCAGATCAGAGTGCTGTAAAATGAACCTGGTGGTAAATTTCCGGCGTCTTGGCATGTCATGGGTTGGCCAACCAGGCAATATTTCAATAGATGATACTGCTATGGGAACTGCAATGGTACGTTTTTTCCCTTTGTTGATTTTCTTATATTTGTTTGTCTTTGTTAAATTCGTTTTATTTCAGGGACATTTTGTCACGAAGTGTTTTCCATTACAAATGGAATTTCCCATCTTCAATTCAATTCAATTCATCCATGAAGAAACTTAGTCACAATTTACATTAGCCCAATATCATTAAAACAAAAAAAGAGCAAGGTGTACGGATATTAGAATTTAGAATGACAATTTTAAAACATTTATTGTAGCTATACAAAATTAGATTAAGATTAAGAAACGAAATTAATTTAAAAACAAATGATTATAAGCATTAGATAAACACATTGGGATAATATGAAGAACGTTTGCTGATAATATTAACACCATGCATCTCTTGAGTCTGTCTATATATGTCAGCGATTGCACCCAACTGTATCTTTCGCTTCTTTTAAGACATCACTTCTTTTGTAACGAGTGTTAATTAATAAGAGAAGAGACAATCTAGTCAAATGAGTATCACAAGGGCCCCATATTCCCTAAACTAACTAAAACAAGGCTCTTCATTCAACAAATACCGGAAACGCATGTGACATTGACAATGCGTTTATCAAGATAGTCCACGTGGTAGGAAAATTCGAAAGAACAAGTTGTACAAGACATGTCCGAAGACCTCAAACACTTTTGTTTCTGTACTATCATCAAAATAAAGAGCCAAGGCAGTCAGTGGACTGTTTCAATTTCAAAACACGAGCCTCAAGTACAATGTCCTAAACCTCTCCTGGCTTTCATTTTCAATATTAATTATTATCCTCTGTCCTTCAACACCAATCATGTTGTTTTGTCTCAATCACGATCAACACTTAACATTTCTAAATAGGTCTCATGTTCATTCTTCGTTCGCAAATCTTAGTTTCTATGTCCATGTAAACTCACCAGGCGTATGGAATTAACGATATTATGATGATCATGGTGGAGGTGTCTAATGTACGCCACGTATATCATAACATTATAGTAATAGATCTCTTAATCTCATTATCTTCTGGGGATTCTGTAGTTTAGTGGCAAGGTCTTGGTCTCTCAATCCAAAGGTTGTGGGTTCAAACCCGGCGGTTGAAGAATGTTCTCGATTTTTTCGGAGTAAAATTTCCCATCCCCACCCCCAACCCCCGGTCCAGGTAGGTGGATCAACACCTAGTCCCATCGGAGATGGACAATAAAAAGGAGGTCCCTTGTGCAGATCACACCGTTATGTGCACGTTAAAGATCACTTGGCTGTTTACAGGGCAATCTGGGCAAAACATGTTTTAAATCCTACCAAAATCCCCGAGATTACATACTTGTGGATGTGGGTAAAAATCAAATCAAATCAAATCAAATCAAATCAAATCAAATCAAATCAAATCAAATCTAACTCATCATTTTCTGTCCACCAGCTCCACCAACTTATTTCTACAACCACACCCTCCTGAAACAAGGTGCCCGAGGATGGACGACACGCTCAATGACACGGTCAAGAGGCAGTTGGTTCCCTGCTGTATCCCTGCACCTTGAAGGATACTTTTCTCCTTTATTACACGGATCATGGCATGCTTCAGACAACTGTGCCCAATGTTATCGTGTCCAGATGTGGTTGTGTATAGAAACAAAACAACGAATAAACTAATACACGTGCATGGACTAATTACGGATGGATTTATAGATTTGGCAATGGGGGGGTGGTGGGGGTGGGGCATAGTGTAAAGTTTTCGGAATTAATATTAATTTATGGTGTTGTAAGGTCTGCGTTCACTCCATACATTTTAAGAAAAAGTTATTAGTCGATGTTGTTCTGTTGGTGTTGTAATAAGACTTGTCTTAAGCAGTGTTTTTTTTAAGAGCGTGGGCTGAGTTTTTCCATGTTATTGGCTAGATTATGTTCTAATAGGCTTACACACACAACATCTTCACTCATCTTACTCATCATAGAGCAACAGCAAGAAACTCACTTCACAGGTGAGAACCGCTTGCAATTACTACGCCTACACCTGTTTCGTTATGAAGCAATTTCGTCTTCCTTAACTTTGGACGTGAGCTCTCCATATGCTATCCTTATGTGTAAACACACATTTATAAATACTTGCACGTGCGAAATACATAGATCATTATGGTAAACTGTCAGCTTTAGCGTAGGAGGTGAATGGGAGCTTTCTACGTATACCTTATGTTTCATACATATTTTCTTTAGAGAATTGAAACATCAATCCATAAGAATTTAAGAGAAAGCAATAAATCAATATTTAAGCGAACAAACACCCCACACCAACCGACTCATGAATTAGCAACAACCCCCTCCCCCCTCCCCCCCCGAAAAAAATAAAACGCCTGTATTTAATATAACTTTTTCTCAGTCGGTATTAAAGAAATTCAAAGCTTTACATAATATAATAAAAATATCGCTTCGAGTTTGAACTAACATTTTTAAGCTTTAATAATTACAGCACGCAAGAGCGAAAGGTAAAAAAAAAAAAACAACATAAAAAGAAGGCTTTCAATTAGTTACCTTTCACCAAAAGAGTTAGCGATAGACAGGTGCGGCTACATATACCAACACACTTACAATTAACACACCGGTAAATCAGTTAGGGAAGTGAAGTGAACCTTTCTTTTTAACATGAAGTGAAATCTTAGTGCATATCAAATTGTATTGAAAATGCAGTTTCAATGAAGGGTACTATTACTGCTAATGGGATATATTTGATAAAACTCTTAAAATTGAACTGTTCTCGGTTAAATAGACATAAATTTTTTTTATTCTGGAGACAGAGCAAGAGAGAGAGAGAGCAAGAGAGAGAGAGAGAGAGAGAGAGAGAGAGAGAGAGAGAGAGAGAGAGAGAGAGAGAGAGAGAGAGAGAGAGAGAGAGAGAGAGAGAGAGAGAGAGAGAGAGAGAGAGAGAGAGAGAGAGAGAGAGAGAGAGAGAGAGAGAGAGAGAGAGAGAGAGAGAGAGAGAGAGAGAGAGAGAGAGAGAGAGAGAGAGAGAGAGAGAGAGAGAGAGAGAGAGAGAGAGAGAGAGAGAGAGAGAGAGAGAGAGAGAGAGAGAGAGAGAGAGAGAGAGAGAGAGAGAGAGAGAGAGAGAGAGAGAGAGAGAGAGAGAACGAAAGAGACTTGCTTTTTAAATCTAACAACTTAAAAATAATTACCAATGTGATAATGACACGGTGTCTGCATTTCGTGTTCCCTAACCTATCAATTTTGATAAGGTAATTTATGTTCGCGTACTTATACTAGTGTAGAGGCCTTTTAATTCGTGCCCAAGTGTATTTGTCCATTAAAACACCAAAAATATGTTAACGACGAGCATGATCTACATCATTCAATTACATAGGGCTACAAGAACACCAATTTTTTAAACTAGAAACACAACAGAATAATAATAATATATGCATACTACCTTCATGGACAAACGATACGATTAAGATGAGAACAAGAGATGTACGATACTATTTCAACTTTTTAATCCTAAATCTATTGAAAATGGCTGTTCAGGTGAATAAAAAATCTACACAAAGACGAGCACATAATGATTTTTCCCTTAATTAAACGTTGCCTCTGATATAAAAATACCTTTAAAAAAAGCGATCTTGAAATAATTTGGAACTTCATACAAACTATGGTTACTCCTAGTGGCCTTGCAACAGAGCCTTTGACGCACAAACAACGACCATCTCAGAATTATATACACAAGTACAAGCATGTTGCATTCAGGGTGATGCCAAGTACGATTATTAGATCGAAATTTAGTATTCGATACTGAGATTATACTGGTAGGCGTGCGCGGTACAATTTCAACTTTTCAACAAAACCTGTTCAAAATGGCAGCTTAACTGCATGACACATTCTACTCATAGATGAAACGGGGAAACAGTGAAATTTTCAATACTTAAACGTCACTTCCGGTATAACATTTCCTCATATCAAAACGATATTTGGATCATTTAGGACCCACATATAAAATATGGTTTCTCTTAGTGGCCTGGCAACAGAGCCTTTGGCGAACAAAGAACGACCAACTCATAATTATATACATATAGATATATTTTTAAATTATTATACGTAAAGAGATTGCTACCATTGTGATGATACGCAACGGACCCGATTTTACAGGAGCTTCAAAATATATCATTTTTACAACTGCGTAACAATGAACAAACTGTTTAAAAACGTCTTAAAAACAATTACGAGTATAAGATATTTGTCAAACCTGATATTCTTATCATATTATTATTATGTGTTGTGTTTCGATTTATGCGAAGAAAACAACCGAAAACCGAAAAGAGCTCTATTCTCATCAAAACAGTAACGATATTACAAAGTGTATTAATTTATCTTTTTCCAAAATAGGCTCAACATGACATCGGTTGAATTGATTGCTTCTCCTTCTATACATAACAAACATACAAACAAACAATCTATGGAACGAAAATACCAATCATTCCCAAATAGCTGACCTTAACAGGAGTCGCCAGGCAAAAAGGGAGTTACAAAAAATAAAGTTGAGAAACATAAATATAATACTGACGACAGTTCACTTAAACACGACCGGTAACGTCCTTGTTTTCTTTTTCAGAAGCAAAATTTCAACAGGCCTTTTCGTTGCCTGTGAAGGTTGATGAAAAGATATTAAAACATGAGCCGTTTATCTTATTTTTGTGTTCATTAACGATGTAAACTATTGAACATAGTATGCATAACATCATTGAAAACCTTTGTCAGCAGAAATACTTTTTGACTTCTTCCTTGAATAACAATATGGGATGAGAAGGCAATAGTCGACCAAAGTGATGAATTAGAGATATACCTTATGCGAAAAACAAAATGAATTAACACACACACACACACACACACTCACATACGCACAGACACACACACTCACACTGATGTATTATGAATTTGCACGAAGCAGTATTTATATATAGCTCTACGATTGTTTAATTAGTAGGCCTAGATTTAAATCTTTAAAATAGTTCGGCTACATGTTTAAGTTGTCATTTCTTTTACTAATCTCGTCACGTCACCACCACCTCTTTTGCTTTCCTTTTCAACTGCCTTCATCTATAGCCAACTTTGCTAGGTGAGCCATTCGGCGAGGCGATGAAAAAAAGGATCTACTTTGCATTATAAATAATGATTTTCTACTCCTTTATCTTAGATGTTAACCTCCCATCCCTTTTGTCCCTCTATTTATTGATTTTTATATTTTTGTAAGAGAGAGAGGGAGAGAGAGAGAGAGAGAGAGAGAGAGAGAGAGAGAGAGAGAGAGAGAGAGAGAGAGAGAGAGAGAGAGAGAGAGAGAGAGAGAGAGAGAGAGAAAGAGAGAGAGAGAGAGAGAGAGAGAGAGAGAGAGAGAGAGAGAGAGAGAGAGAGAGAGAGAGAGAGAGAGAGAGAGAGAGAGAGAGAGAGAGAGAGAGAGAGAGAGAGAGAGATTAATTTGTTACATGCCTTGCCAATGCAATTGATTCATATTTCTCTAAAATAAGCGTATTAATCGCCCGCATTAAGACTTGTGTCGATGCGACGAGGCAAAATTCTCTTGACCTGCTCCAAACAATTTTGGTCATCAATATTATCATCATTTCACTTATTATCACCTTATTCATCATCGTTATCTTCACCACCCACATCACCATTTCTTGATTATTATAAAATTTGATGTTATTATATTATTGTACCTAAAATGTCTTTTTCATCCTTTCTTTGTATTTTTTGTATCCGTCTGAAATGCTTTGCTTGTTGCCCTGAGTGGTCATTATAATATATATATATATATATATATATATATATATATATATATCCACGAACTGTAAAATCCCTTTTGCAACATTTCCCCTGTTTGCATCATGTCTCTCTCTCTCTCTCATCTTCTGTCTTTCTCTATCTCTCTCTTTGTCTCTCTCTGTGTTCTCTCTCTCTCTCTCTCTCTCTCTCTCTCTCTCTCTCTCTCTCTCTCTCTCTCTCTCTCTCTCTCTCTCTCTCTCTCTCTCTCTCACTACCTCTCTCTCTCTCTCTCTCTCTCTCTCTCTCTCTCTCTCTCTCACTCTCTCTCTCTCTCTCTCTCTCTCTCTCTCTCTCTCTCTCTCTCCTCTCTCTCTCTCTCTCTCTCTCTCTCTCTCTCTCTCTCTCTCTCTCTCTCTCTCTCTCTCTCTCTCTCTCTCTCTCTCTCTCTCTCTCTCTCTCTCTCTCTCTCTCTCTCTCTCTCTCTCTCTCTCCTCCTCTCTCTCCCCCCCTCTCTCTCTCTCTCTCTCTCTCTCTCTCTCTCTCTCTCTCTCTCTCTCTCTCTCTCTCTCTCTCTCTCTCTCTCTCTCTCTCTCTTCGCATGCTACAAGTTATAGCGTTATGTGTTCCTTTGAAGGTCGTATTGAAAGCAAACAGTGTTGTTTTTTTAGAGTCCACGTACACAGATAAAATAAGGCATAAAAATCATTACTAACAACTGATTTGAAAAGACAACACCACTGAGATGGCGACCATGGAAAAGACAATTTTACCAATCTTTGAATCTCGTTTTAGTAGTGTTTTTTAAAGGATAAAGATAAAGATGGACCTTTAGTCTGTATCCCCGCACAATTTCAGGCTCACTAACTATACATCATGGACATGTTTAAACTCAGACTACCAGGCTCTGTTATATTTGAGCAAATGAGAATCATGTGAATAAATATTTAGCAAATCTTTTCCATAGTTTTGTTTCATTGTATTTTGCAAAGGGGCGGCGATGGTGTTTATCTCAGGGTGGTTGAGGAATACAATGTATTATTATTTTGGGAAAAGACACAAATTAAAGGAGAAATTGAATTTCGTATGCTGTTCAGTGATTCAGGGATATACAGTATGCTGTTCGCATCTTTAATTAATTCAAAAGACTCAAGTGAGCCTTTGAGTACCACACACTCAGAACATGTAAGGAGGAAACATTTTATGCACAAACTTATTTTGTAGACGATATCTTTTTAACAGCATTGAAAACAAAATCTGTCTATATGGAAAAACGTAACTTTAAAAAAACTGGTCAATTCAAGATAAAGATAAAAATAGACGTATAGTCCCCATCCCCACATTAGTACAGGTTCACTGGCTCTATATCATTTATCCCCTAGCATGCCACTTCATTCAAAATCGTTCTCAACTCCATGAGGAGCATACAGTACAGTAACCTGTTAGACGTTTTGTACTAATGCGAATGTTATGTTACTAACACTCTGACAAGATCTTTCACTACGTTTTACTGGCTACTCATTCCCACCTGAGTCGAGTGGCTAAAGCAGAGTAAACTACTTTTCCTAAGAGTTCAACGTGGTGAAATAAACACATGGGCTCACCAAGCGTTTTGAACCAGTGTCGTCGTGATTACAAACTCACAACACTACAGTTTCACTACATTGAACCAGTGTCGTCGTGATTACAAACTCACAACATTACAGTTTCACTACATTGAACTAGTGTCGTCGTGATTACAAACTCACAACACTACAGTTTCACTACATTGAACCAGTGTCGTCGTGATTACAAACTCACAACACTACAGTTTCACTACATTGAACCAGTGTCGTCGTGATTACAAACTCACAACACTACAGTTTCACTACATTGAACCAGTGTCGTCGTGATTACAAACTCACAACACTACAGTTTCACTACATTGAACCAGTGTCGTCGTGATTACAAACTCACAACATTACAATTTCACTACATTGAACTAGTGTCGTCGTGATTACAAATACACAAATATTTAATCTCTAATGGTCCATTTTTCTGTCACTGTCACACACGAATTTAATCTCTAATGGTCCATTTTTCTGTCACTGTCACACACAAATTTAAACTCTAATGGTCCATTTTTCTGTCACTGTCACACACGAATTTAATCTCTAATGGTCCATTTTCTGTCACTGTCACACACGAATTTAATCTCTAATGGTCCATTTTCTGTCACTGTCACACACGAATTTAATCTCTAATGGTCCATTTTCTGTCCCTGTCACACAACAGAGTTTGACACAAGATTATTTTTGCCCATTTGAGATAAATGTAATACTGAATTGTTGAAGAGACTTGACTTGTACAGCGTGATATTCAATCATTTGTATATCTTTTTTCTTCTCCTGTTTAATTAATCTTGATTATTACATTCTTCTGGTTTCATCGGGTGGCCTGAAGTCAGAAAAAGTATTGCTGTCTTTAAAGTATTCTATTTTCTATTTGCCTATCTATTTTCTGTTTGTATGACTTCGTTTTACATAACAGGTTATTTGATTTATTTTTTAAAAAGGAAGTGTAAAAAGAAACTTGAGTCTGGCAGCATTTGTTGTGTTTCAAAAGCCCTGTTTTATATTTCAATGTTTTCAATGCAAACGTGTGCTATTGTTATTTATTTTGACTGAGAGCCATTTAGTGGGACTCAAATGACCTTTTTGGTGATTGAAATCACAGAAGTTATAAAGGAAAAACAAGGACAATGAGAACTAGATGTATTATTACATAAAAGTTACTAAATGCATGTACTAATAATCATAAAACAGCAGATAAAATCCCAATGGATATTTGATCAATAAAACCAAGCTGATTGTATCGAAATGAGAACCGTATATGTTTTTGTTTCGATCCTTGATAGTTGATTGAAACCCTTGGTTTTCTGTTTCAACCTATCGTTGATTTAGGATAGCCTTAATTAAAAAAAAAAAACAATCTTATTTCTTTAGGGGAGATAGGGAGGGTTATTTCGTTATGCTCTGTTTTGTTTATTGTTTATGCTTGTCTGTGTTGTTATTAAGCGATAAGCTTATACAATTGTTGTTAGTACGATTTATTTCACACTATTTTTATTCTCGATAATCTTTTTTTTAAACTAATGTCCTACCGTGTTTCTTTTGTCTTTTTCATTTAATACGTCTTGTTTAAATCAAAAACTTTTCATTTTCTGTTTTATTTGAAATCAATTGTAACTGTTCTATTTGCATTCTCGCCTTTGTAAAAATGTTTGAAACTCCAGTGGGAAACCAGCTCAAAACGTTTTATAACCACTGACAGTATTCTTATAACATGCAGATACGCCTTCATGTAGGCCTTCATGTAAACACAATGTTAGCCTGCAGAAGAAGCCCAGTGACAGCACTCTTATAACATGCAGATGCCCTTCATGTAGACACAATGCTAGCCTGCAGAGGAAGTCCACTGACTGTCTAGTTGGATGCTATCCACTGTGTAAAAGCTGGGATTGTTTTAGGTATATAAGTACACTTCCTGTTCTTAGTAGTGGGAACTAGCAATCAGTATGATCAGAGATGGATGGCAGACTCAGATGTCATGACCTCTGAAGTCATGAAATAAGGATCACTAGGCAGTTCAAAAGGTTCAAAATGCTACATTTTTTACAAAGTTTGAGCCAGAACCCTTAGATAATTGGTCATCACCACACCCAACCAGTCACTCAGCTTACAGGCATTCATGATCAGGAGTTTGAGCCATTGTACAGAGACAGAAGAAGATAAAACAATATTTATTTATAGACAAGACTTTATTTTCTTTATAATCTGTGTCCACAGAGGGCCAATTGTGATTTTCTTTGAAAAGATATAAATTCCTTAAAACTCTTCACACCTGCTCATAGTATGATGAAAATGGACACCAGTACATCATATCCATTCAATCATCATTAACCAGTCCTTACTTAAAGGAAGAAAAAACTTTCAGTAAGTTATTTCCCCTCTTTCTTTATAACAAGTTCAGGTTAATTACTATTCATGAGTAATTGAATAGGAAGAACACAAAAAAAAAAAATTCAGGGAAGCTTTCTTGGTTATAACGGTTTTAACAGACAACTATGTCAGCATTTAGTTTATATTTAATACATAAAATGAGGATATATATTTCAATATCATAGGCAAGATTTTGATTCAGGGAACCCTTTGTTGTAGTATAAAAGAATGTAAAATACTCAATGAATGTTAACTGAATAATGTTGTTATTCAAATGTGATCATATAAAAATATAGACAATGTCAACATCATTGCAAATAGATAGAAAAGTTGAAATTGCAACATTAAAAAATTAAGTCTATCACAGATAAAGGAGGAGAGAGACATACATACAAGTGAACATACTTAAATCAGAAATATTTACAAAGAGGTAACATATCCATTAAAAATTATGAAGGACTTTTAAACAATATTCTTCTTTGAAACTGAAATCTCCATCCAAACATTGAAAAAAATCCCCACAGCACATGATATAGATCTAAATTAAATATTTTGAGGTAAATTCAAGCCAGTAAAAACATAAGATTAGAAAGTAGAAGTTAAGAGGAGTTCTTGGATCTTATTATTCTTTGTAATCCTTTTATAATCCCTTTGTGCAGTTTGTGGTACTAAAATACAAATGGCTTTATCTCCCTATGTTATAAGTGTTAGATGTAGGCAGAAAGAATGATCTGAATGATCATGGGCATGACAGAATACTTATTACTGTTCCAGCAAGAATGATGATACATCATCAGACATAATAAAGTGTATAGGGAGCCAGCACAGAGACATAAGGAGTCATTGGATTTGTCCTGAGCAAGACAGAAATGGTTGTTTAAATAAAACAGACATGGTTGGTTGAGCAAAACAGACATGGTTGGTTGAGTAAGACAAAAATTGACATTGTGGTTTGAGTAAGACAGACATGGTTCATTTAAGTTAAAATTTCATTATGTGAGTGAAGTACTCTCCATCTACATTGATCAGTTTTTATTTTCAACAACCATGGATGAACATGCGTTTGTGTAAACTTTGATATGGTAATATGAAAAAGCATAAATAACAAATGTTAATAACCATTTTAGTAACCAATCAAAAGCACAATGAAATACTGACAGACAGGTATTGGGTAAAACTGCTCATTTTCCTTTATGACATGTCACTATCCCTAAACTGCCATACTCCTAAATGGTCTTAACTATTTTGGTTTCGGTTTAAATGTGTTCACTTGTCGATAACTATTGAAGCCTGTATCATTACATATGACTGACATGTGTCCTTGGGCTATTCTCAAATCAAAGATTTTCCATTAATTGTACTATTTTGGGAGTCAACATTGTGGGAATATTATCAGTCTCAAATTCTTGCTGGAGGATGATCTAGCCTTCTCATTTTCTTCTCTTTCTTCATGGAAGGCCTCTTCAATCATAGCTGTTGCCTACAAAAATTAGTAAAATAGACATATGAAATTGGATATTGTGTTGCTGAGAATATGGATGCAAAAACTCACTGAAAAATCATGGATTGATATAGATATAAAAAAACAACAAAATACAATGTAAAAACAAAACAAATCTCCAGTACTCATGAGTTTTCTTTATAAGAATACGGCAAAATGAAATTCAAATCAGAATGAGCTGACAATGTGAGAACAAAGAGAATAAATCAATGGCAAAAATGACATAAATAATTAAAAAACAATTTTTTTTAGGCATTTAATAATACTAAGTTATCTGTTCAAACTTACCCAAACAAAAATGTTGCTGCTCCAGCAGAAATGTCTCTGACTTCCTCCAAGTCAAACTTCTCAAGCAATTTATGGGCTCTCTTTGCTGGAGCCTTTGGAACCTTTGATGCATCCAACTCAAGGCATCGTCTTTTCAAACTCTCTTTTCCTGTTTTACCCACCAATGCTTGAACAGCCTTCCAGTCCTAATCAGAGCATACACAATGCAAATGTGACTTATTTAAGACACACATTAAACTCTTATTCACAGACTCAAAGATGTCATAACCAATTTCAGCCAATATTTCAATGTTCCAGAAAATTATAATATAATCTATTGGAGTCTAAATTCATAAAGCATGTCACTGTCAGAACCTTCTTCGCCTCATACACCCCTTCCTTCCCTAACTCTCATCTCATTATTTCTTAACCTCAATTAACGGACTGATTTTCCAAAATATGACTGTCAATATTTGATAAGATATACCAAGTGCTATATTAGAAAAAGCATTTAAGTTATCAATGGATATAAAGAGTAACAAAGGAAACAAAAGTACGTTACCTTTGTTTCACTTTCCTTGTGTCCCAAAAGTAGAAATGTTCCTGTCATAACAGTGTGCACAATTTCAGGGGGTTATGATAACTTCTGATCTCAGCAACAGTTGATTGTTTAAGTTCTAAGATTTCATGTCTAATACGTTCAAGCCTTCTCAACCTGGACAGCAATTTGCCGGCTAGTACCATCTCTCCTGCCAATTCTATCTCAAAACCATTCTTTCGAACAAAAGTCATTGCTTTCTCGAGTTCTTCAATTTCCCTCTTTGACATTGCTTTCTGCAAACCTGAGGAGAAATTCGACAAGTAATATAACTTTCATCAAAACTTATTTCACAAAATATGCCTTGAGAATTTATACTAACAGCATCCTTAACACCCACCATATGATGATAATTTTATACAAGTAGTCATATGATGTTTTTGTAGAGGGTATCTGTAAATTTTAAAATGATTTATATTAATTGCCATGATCATATAATTCTTACATTCTTTTTCTTTATCAGTTCCCATTCTACCTTCCTGTGTAGGGTTTAGATACCTGAAATGATCTTTCTCCAGACTGCACTGTCCTGGCATTTTCTGTTACCTTCCGTGGAAGTTAAATTTCTTGCTTTAAAGTCTCTTTTATATATTCTTCCCACTTTCTCCGAAGGCCGCCTTTTACCTTGGGTTTTAGCATTGTATACTGTTTAAGCTATTTATAATCATTCATTCTGTTTACATGCGTAAACCATCTGTGTTTACTTATTTCTATTTTAGTTTTCATATCATATTTTTACGGGATCAAAACATTTTGTTTTGATGGATTTACCTTCCTTTGATGATAGTTGCTTCAAAAGCCTTTTGGCTCTCTCTAAGTCCATCTCATTATCTGATAATTTTGCTTTGGTAAACTCAGAGATAGAGTACTCCAGTTCAAACTTGTCTCTTTTCTTAATGGCAACCTTGAGTTGATAACGGATCCTTTTGTTTTGATTATCTGATTAAGACAAATACCAACAGAGACAGTTTGATATTATGTTTTACATTAAAAGGAGTAAAATGAAAATCTACCGAGGCAAAAAAAAAAAAGACAAAAAAACAAATTATACATAGTGTAACAAAAAGATTGTAGGTTATAATTTTGACAGTTATGACAACAAAAGCATTTTTAATACTGAAATAACTGAAAATATTATAGGCATAGCTTTTCATAAATACAAAGAAATATTTATGACTACAAAAAGAGGTGACAGCTTTGTTTATAAAACATGAATGTGAAATGGTAAATAAAGATTAAATTATCAAAACTTTTGTTATTTTCAATAAAGTGGGATCATAAAATAAACTGACAATTTGGAGTATCTAAAGCCATCTCATCATTAGGATTTGTTTTATAGATTAAAACATTAAAAAACTTCTCTTGATTCTCCAAACTTTTATTGATATTTTGGGAGAGAACGTTTCAAATTTCACATCTTTGGCATTATTACATTCTTGAATTTCAATCATATTTTGTAAAATTTTAAAAATTAAATGGATTGAGCAGAGCCACAATTGCATTACCCAATCTAAGTATAAGGAATTTTTTATATTTTAAAACAAAATTTAGAATAACGGGACTTGAGAATAACAAAACAAGGAATAATCAGAAGCCAATGTTATGTATTTAATAAAAAGTTGTTCTTTGGATATCTTACCTTTCTTCAATCTTTTTTGTTCTTCTTCTTTTCTTCTAATTCTTTCATTCTCTTTTCATCTGCACTTGTCTTTTGCTCTCTTATCTTTTTGCAGTTCATTTTCTGCATCCTTTTCGGCTTTCTCAGCGGCCTACAAAAATAAAATGAGTTGGGCAAAGATATAAACAATTATCTGAACAAGTCACAATATTGTGTCCCAATAATTTATTTTGTATGATATCATTTAGGCCTTAAAATATCATTTTCAATCAGTGCACCAAATAGAAAAAACATGAAAAATATTTTTTTTAAGAAATTGAAAAAAATTCTAGCAATGATTAAGTCCTCTTATACAATACCATACTGTTAACAAGGGTCATATTCTACCCAATAATTTTAGCTAACAATAGTTTTTAAGGGTGATAAGAATTTCGCTTTTGAGAGACAGATAAATAATAATGTATGCGTATGAGTTTAAATTTGATCCGCGTGCATAAATCAACCCTATAGTCCTTTGTTTTCTTTTTAAAAAATGTATAGTAATGTACTGTTTGCAATTTTGCATTTTATCAGAATTATTTTGATGTAATATTTTTGAAACTTATAATTTTCAATGTTTAAAGAATTCTATTGTCTTAAGACATATCCTATTTGCAATTTTGCCTCCAGAGATGGCTGTGCTGTCCCTAAGGATTTATTGACATACTCAAAGTTTAAACGATCAGACTTTATTTTTCATTCTCTTTCATTTTCACTCAACTAGCTCTAAAAAAATGAAGAGGAGACTTGCTTTGATGTGACAAGACATTTCTTATTAGAAAGATCAAATTACTGTCCGTGTTTGATATATTGCACAAATGTCAGATTTGGTCACTATCAAGGAAAATAGCAAGACAATTGAAAATTATCCAGAGAGCTACATAAATATCACTAATATCCCCCAAGATAAAATCTCTTGCATCAACATAAGATGAGAAAAAGATCAATAGCCACTGATTCATGTTCCCTTGTTCTAGTGCTCACTTAAACAAAAATAAAAATGGGCTGGTTGTATTGCAAGATTAAAAGACAATGGATAGACAAAAAAGATGTACAGAATGCCAGCCAAGGAATGGACACAGAATCCCAGAAAGACCAGCAACAAGATGACATGATGACATTAGAAAACATGTGGGCACAACATAGCAGATGGAAGCAAGAAATAAAATAAGAACTCAGTAAAGAATATCTATGGAGAGCTACATCCTGCAATGGACAGGTAATGCCTAATCATCTTTCTTTCTTTCTTTATCCGTTCCCATTCTACCTTTTGGTGTATGAGTTCAGATACCTGAGATGATCTTTCTCCAGGATGCCCTGTCCTGGCATTTTCTGTTTTCCTTTCAAAAAGTTTAATTTCTATGCTTCAATGCCTCTTTTATGTCTTCTTCCCACTTTCTCCGAGGTCTGCCTTTGGTCTTTTACCGTGGACTTTAGCACTGTATACTGATTTAGCTATTCTATTGTCATTCATTCTGTTTACATGTTCAAACCATCTCAATTGATTTGTTTTTATCTTAGTTTTTATGCCATCTTCTTTGTTGTGTTTCTGATTTTGTCTCTTTTAGTTTTCCTACTACTCTTCTTAGATATTTCATTTCAGCTGCCTGTACTGTACTGTATTCTCTACTGTCTAAGGTCCAGGTTTTGCTGCCATAGAAGAGAGTAGGACAATAAACCGTGTTGTATACTGCCATTTTGGTTTTTGTTGATAATTCCTGCTTACCTACAAATGCCTTTCTTAGATGATTATATATTACACTTGCCTTTTGGATTCTCTGGTTGATTTCTTGTCTTAGTTTTCCCTCTGAGTTAATCATTACTCCTAGGTAATTGTAGCTTTGAACTTGTTCGAAATTCTCCTGCCCAATTTAAGATTTTGTGTTTTAGCTTCCCTAGTTTCTTGCAATGTTTTGGTTTTCTTGCATTTACTCTCATTCCTCTTTTATTTAGTTCATTGTTCACAATGTTGATATTCGACTGAAGGTCACTTTCTGATTTTCCAAACAGAACTAAATCATCGGCAAATGAAAGCATTGATACATTCACTGGTTTGAGCTTCCACTTTTTCCAGTCGTCTGGCACCTGTTTGGACTTCCATGCTTGTTGACATATTGCATGTAGTAGTTTGTCTGCCTCTCTCCCTTGGTTTTTAATCCTTTCTGGATAAACTTGATCTGCTCCTGGGGCGTTTCCTGATTTCAATTTTCTTATAGCTGTTTAGATTTCTTCCATTGATATATCTATATCTTCAGCTGTCTCCTCTTGATTACTTGTTACTCTTACTAATTGATCTTTACTCCTTGTTTCATACGTTCTGGAGGGATTATGTAATTGGTGAAAATACTTTCTCCCTGTTTCCATGATTTCGCTGTCTTCTTTCATTATTTCTCCTTTGGCAATCTTAATTTGTCGTATTGGGCATGCTTTGGTCTTTCTCATGCTCTTCATTGCCCCCAGAACAGCTTTTGATTTCCTTGATAGCTTTCTTGAAGTCTTTGTCCAAACTCGTCCCATTGTGTCCTGTTTTGTTTTGCTAACTTCCTCTTTGGCGATAGTTCTTTTATTCACATAATCTATCCTGTCCTCTGGTCTTTCTTCCAGGCATCCTTCTTAGCCTTGATCTTAGTCTTGACATTGTCATTCCACCATGCTGTTCTTTTCCAATCTCCTTTAATTTGTTTCCTACCACAGACCTCTTCGGTACAACTGAGGAGTGTTTCTTTATAAATCTGCCACTTTTCTTCTATTGTGCTATCATTCAGATCCATCTGTCTTTCAATGATAAATCTTTTTATCCTAGATTGGTATACCTGTTTTACAACTGGTTTATTTAGTTCCTTTATTCTAAGTTTAGTAGCTTTATTCTCTTTCCTTTTCTGTTTATTTTCTTCAGTCAGTAATCTCATTTGGCAATCACTAAGTGATGATCACTAAATATTTCTCTGTTTACTCTTGCATCCAATGTACTGTAAAAGGGAGCTGCTAGCTATTATGTAGTCTATGATTGACTTTTGACGCCTGTCTTCATTCACTCTTGTATGTTTGTGGATATCTTTATGAGGAAAACAGGTGTTGGCTATTTTCATGTCATTCTTTACGCAAAACTATTAGTCCCTCTCCATTTGGAGAAGTTGTTGTCTCTCCTCCAGACGTTTCTACATTGTTGCCTACTCTAACGTTTAAATCTCCTAAAAGCATTAATTCCTGTTTGGATTTAAGATTCTCTGCAGCTATTTGTAAATCGTTTTCGAAGATATCTTTTTCTTCTTTGGTGGCATCTTCATTTGGTCCATAAGCTATTAATAATTTAATTTCTCTTCCTTTTTGACTTATAAATCTCCAACTTTCTAATAGATTTTCATGCCTTTTATGCACTAGGAGGCCTACTCCTGCTCTAGCTCTATCTTTGACATCTACTCCTGAGAAGATTAAAATATGATTTAGTCCTACATTTTTAATTCCTTGTCCTTTTTTCTTTGTTTCTGTAATGGCCAAAATGTTTACTTTGAAATTTTTCAATTTGTTCAACTAATTTTAACTCTTTTCCATATTTGCTCTAACATTCCATGCTCCAAAGATCACAGTGCGTGTTCGTTTCCATGTTTGTCATTGAAAAGTCAAGCTGTGTATAATGTGTTTATTTCTCTGAATCAGTTTGGTTTTGGATTAGCCCAGTGTACCCTAGGTAGATGGTGGGGCTGCCACCTTGAGGCCCCTACCAGGCCTTGTTATTTTCTGTCAGGGTTAACTCCCTTAACCTTTAGTCATTCAAGACCAGCCTGCCGGGCAGCAGGTTGTTATTTTCTGTCAGGGTTAACTCCCTTAGCCTTTGGTCAGTCAAGACTGGCCTGCCAAGCAGCAGGTTGTTATTTTATGTCAGGGTTAACTCCCCTTAGCCTTTGGTCGGTCATGACTGGCCTGCAAGGCAACAGGAGACTACTGGAGGGCGTGATCATCTACTCCTCGTACAAGGCCCCCTATCAGGCCTTGTTATTTTCTGCCAAGGTTAACTCCCTTAGCCTTTAGTCATTCAAGACCAGCCTGCCAGGCAGCAGGTTGTTATTTTATGTCAGGGTTAACTCCTTAGCCTTTGGTTGGTCAAGACCGGCCTGCAAGGCAACAGGAGACTCATGGAGGGCTGGATCATCTACTCCCGTACAGGTGCGTACCTGTCCACTGATCATCATCATCATATAATATACCGAGTGTAGTGATATTGACAGACTCATTTGTCCTGTGATCCCTTTGCAGAATTCTCAATTATTTTTTGTAACATGCTGCATCAATTCAAACGAAACTATTTTTTACATCTAAGACTTAATTTGGTTCCCTTACTTCTTTGTGAATTTCTGCGTCTTGATATTTTTTATCATCCTCTTCCTTTTTCCTTCTTTCCTCTTCTTCTGCTCGTCTGATCTTCTCCATTTCCTGAAAATCAAGCATATTTTTAAACAGTCAAGAAATACCGGATAGAAAAGTGTAGGTACTAAAACAAAACAACTTCTGAGTAGTGTATACTAAAAAAATCAAACGAAAATCTGCATGAGAATGTTTTCCATAAATACATAATCCGTCCTATCTTATTTGCAATAAATATGACACACAAATGGAGGATTTCATCTCCTTTTGTACATAAATAATTTTACCATAAATTTTTGCTTGAAACACTTAATTTTTTTAAACTTTAGAAATAACTTGTAGATACTTTTGTTTGAAGCTTTAAAATTGAAATGGTATGTGCTCTTCAGTGCCGTTTGTCATATTTGCTTAAGAGTCTCTGGCCCACTTAATGTAAGTATGGAGGAAATTAGAAGTTTCCTTTGTTTGGTGTCAATCTTATTTCTTAAACAAATTAGAACTGGATTAGAAAAACAACTACTAAAGATTAAACGAAACATTTTCATATCAGAACGGCTGAAACGTGTAAACTTCATATTTCTTTCATGGTTTTCTCTTTCTCTCTCTTCTCTCTCTCTCTCTCTCTCTCTCTCTCTCTCTCTCTCTCTCTCTCTCTCTCTCTCTCTCTCTCTCCCTCTCTCTCTCTCTCTCTCTCTCTCTCTCTCTCTCTCTCTCTCTCTCTCTCTCTCTCTCTCTCTCTCTCTCTCTCTCTCTCTCTCTCTCTCTCTCTCTCTCTCTCTCTCTCTCTCTCTCTCGCTCTCTTCTCTCTCTCTCTCTCTTGCTGTCCCTGTGTCATCAAATTAAAGCATATATATAGTCGACTGGTTATTCGCAACACCGGTATTTAGGGTTTTTCAGTACTTCATGACTAGGTATGTCTGTTCCAATATTTTTTTACATAGAAAACTTTGTCCTCTAAGTTTCACAACTTGGGATCATCATGAACATTATCATCTGTGTAAAAGTTGTATGCCTTCAAACAGATACTATACAGCCAGTAAAGCATACTACAGCAATTCAGTTCATTGTTTATGTTGAGCTAGCTGTGTAGTAAGCTACAAGGTGTGCAACCTGTGATGCCAGTTCCGTTGATCTGAATGGTTGGTCGTTGGTTACTCCTCGGCTAATTGGCTGAGAAAGTCCTATCTTTCTTGTTGTACGTTCAATACTACGCTGCCCAGCTGTCTCAGTCATCTCTATGCAAGACTGATTGCGCCTTGTAGTGCCTGCTAGACTCACAATCAATATAAGGCCATTGTATCATTACGGTCGTTAGGTAATAGCAACGTTGACATGCGAGCATCGCTTAGCAAAGCAAGGTGTCGCCGGGGTTGTGATTATTCGAAGTGACTTGCAATTAACCAGTGACTTTTATATAGAATTAATTTTCTTTCTCGGGAAAAGTTGTGATTAAGCGGAAATAGCGATTAACTGAGTTGCAATAAACCAGAGTCGACTGTATATGCATAAACAAATTTATAAACATTGGAGATATACCAATAGGTTGGTTAAGCAGCTGTGTCTATAAGGGTATGTAAATCTTTATAATTTATTCCTTTGTCTTTGTCTCATCCATTATCATATGGCGTCCTATCATAACATTGAACTTTTCCTTCCTTACTGAGTAGACAGATTGAAGTATTTGCAAGCAGTTGCTTTCTTCAAGTTTGACATACTATTACTTAGTAAAAGATAACATTGAGTAAACAAATACAGATGAATAAAACTACAATCATCTAATGTGAACAACTAACTGTTTTGCTAAATTTGCGGTACTTTAAGATTCTCTCATCTTGAAATCATGGACTACAGTCCCTTAACATAGAGGTAAGTGAGAACATCCAGATAAAAATACCCTATGACTCTATTGCTAAGAAAATGGAACAGTTGGAAAATCTGTCCTGATCTACATTTTCTTCTTGATATTCATTAAATATACAATATTCTTTCTCTTAATTTTACCTCCTCTTCTTCCTGTTTTTCCTCTTTGCTTCCTCCCTCTTTCTATCCTCTGAAATAAAGAAATGTACAAAGGAATATCAGTAAATTATAAGAAACATTCCTTTTATTATATATAGCTCATAGATAACGTTATGCGAATAAAGACAAATGCAAACTTTAAAAGCACATAATGCAATGCAAAGTATAAAGTGATTAACTTTAATTGCTATTGTGTATTTTTTCTTTCATTAGTTTAAATAAATTAGGCAATGGTTCGGCTATTGATTGTTCAAAATCCTACTAGGCATATTTTTTACAAAGACCTTTATTTTGCAAGACTAATGAAAAAGAATATGATTTTGTTTTGTTTGAATGCCATCTTGCTGACTTATGTCTTTTTTGTTCAGAAGAATAAAAATTAAAAAAATTTTCTTCCAAAGAATAAGAGAGTACCTCTACACCTCATTATTTGCAGATAATTCATTTTCATACAACTTTTAACTGTGACACTACTAACAACACAGGTTCAATTATCTCAGCTAAAAGGATAACCATCCTTTTCACGGATACCAGAGCAAATATACATCAGATTCAATAGGGCTGAAATCATCAGAAAAAATCCTATCCTATATATAAAAGTTTTTATCAGTTAATTTAGTAATGGTGGTATTTTTTTTTTATATACATTACATACATTTTTTATATAATGTCAAAGATTTATGTAAGGAGACATGGAGGCAATTTTAGAACAAATCCATATGCACTGTCACATTAACAAACTTCAGTGAGCATCTTTCCTGTTTAATGTAAATGTAATTTATATCATGGAAAATGATTTACAAGAGGATAATATCAGTAATTCTATACTGAAATAAAAGGGGAAAAAAGGAAGGCACATGATTTGTGTACCTGAAAGGCCTCTGATTTTTTCCAATTTTGTAAATCAGATAATACATTTTTGAAAAGCTATGACCATTTGAAGCTGTAGTAGGAATGGAGACATATACATGTTATATAGTTCTAGAGGGGAAATGAAAACTGTGAGCCCTGAACTACGCAAATTGTACAGAAAATCACTTCTAATTGAAGCTTGTGAATGTAACTTGGCAACCTAATGCAAGGTGCTGAATTCATTCTGTATTTGAAATTTCAATAGCATTTTTTTTATATATGATAAGCTGTAAATCATGTATTTTCTATGCATTCTTTACTCCTATCCACTTTAAAAACAATATAAATTCTTAAAAGATTAATGCAATCACATATTTCTCCATTACTACCACTCTCTGTTCTCCTCTTTTTCTTTCCTTTTCCTTTCACTTTACTCATTCTTCCTTTTATTTGTTACTGTTCTCTTTCCTTGATTTTTATCCTCTCTACTGCTCCTTTGACTCTGTTTTCTGTTCTTCCTTTTGACATCACACTGTGTGATGCCACGTAAGTGTAAAACTTCATTCATCTGCTATCTCATTGCTTTACATCCAAAACGTCACATGTTAGTTCTGTATCCTTTTGTGGAGATGTCATTTCTGTTGCCTATCACCTTTGACTTCACTTTGCTGAAGCTCCTTTTAGTATTTTAAACTATCCTGTACCTCTATACTAAATTACACAGCCATGACAATAAAAAGCCCTTTCCAAGGAGGGTTATTGTATTTGAGCAATGAAAACATGCACATTTTAAACATTGACTAAGGCCTGTTTTTTTTCTTCATGAAAGTACTGAAAGCCAGCCTCTGTAAAAGTATTGGTACATGAATATATCTAATTTTTCTCAAAACAGGATGCAAACCACAAAGAAAATAACTTGTGAAAAAAGAACAACAGAGGAAAAAACTTTGTGATTGCAAGCAAAGATATCAAAAATTAAACCGAACATAATGAACTTTTGCAAATCATGTGAGAAATGCATTTGCAATTACAAAAAATGGAAGTTTCAATGAAATATCTTTTTTTCTCCGAACAATAATAATTCCACAGCAGGCATCATCAAACCAACTTTACCTGTGTTACATGAAGTGGCCCACTGAAAAAATAGTTATGGTTAGTGGAATGTTATAATTGAAAAAAACTTTCATCAAAACCTAAAACAGCAAAGGCAATGATCATAGATCTAGGATAAACATTATGATCCTAGAAAATTATCTAGCTAGTTGATACAATAAATATGCAAAACATAACAGTTTTCTAGTGTCTATTTAGGAAAGACTTTAAGTTAATGAAACTATTCTTTGATTTTAAAGTTTAAAAAAAATCCTGCTTTGTTGAGAATCATTCAGCTGGCAGAAGAACAATTTTCTAGACAATGATGCTTCTCACACATGAGTTTATAGCATGAGCGAGGAAAAATTAGCTGTGTATCTTTCTGTATATATAATGGACGAAATTGAGCATGTAACTGTAACGCTGAATTGGATTTTCATACGGTAATCAAAAACCCTGAAAATTTGCACTCGCTTAAAATTATATGTACAGTTGCATGGGCCTATTCATTTCATTTGTTCAAGGGTTGACAAAAATCAGTTTCTCTATGAGCTAAAGAGCTAATATAGAAATGCCGTGATTTTTTTGTTTTTGCTAACCTGAAACAAACTAATAAAGACACACTTGATTCAAAAACTGAATGCAGAATAGATGCACTTACAATCTATTAGATCTAAAACCAGAGGAGCATCAAATCAAAAGAAATAAAAGAGTTTCTAACAGAGACAAAGGGACAGTTAAACAAGTAGGCGAATTCAAACCTTTCAGGAGATTCAGTAGAATCATGATGTAGACTAGATCTAGATCCAGAACTTATCCCACCAGACGTGAGTTTCTCTGCTAGTATTAATAACGGGTTAACAATTTGCCACAAAGATTTAACATCATTAAACAATGTCCTTACCAACCAAAGCTCTAAGTATTTACAGATTATCTTATATGTGGTTTTTGATTCTTTTAAATCATAGAATGAATCAAATCAAACAGAATTCATACAATCGTACATGAAACATGAGTGTGGATATGACAGGTTGATTTTGCAGGAATGCTGTCATTCTACAGTCATTTAGATCTATTGCAAGGCATTAGAAGAATTTCAGAAGACCTTATTACATATTCAGAAGATAATGGAATCAAGTTTTGAAAATATTTTCTCTTTACGAAGGGTCTGATGTTCATTAGCACTGATTTAAGAATTGTAAATTAAGATCTGTTCAGTATTACTTATCAAGGAAGGGTAAAGAAGTAAGGCGATTGGAGTTAAAAACAGAAAAAAATGGAGGGGGGGGAGCAGTGGGGATGGAGACAAAGGGTCATCATGGTAAGTATTTTAAATGTTATATTCACTAACACACTCTCATAAGCATACACACGCACATATGTAAGTACAAATTAGAGTAACAGCATTAGTGGCAAAATACTATAAGTCAAATCCTTGCACAAAACAAAGAAAGTTTTATCAGTGAAGAGAGCATTCAGAATATTGCTTTTCTGAAGTAAAGACAAGGATATTAGCGAATTAACATGTTATAAGCACCATTTACCTCTCTGTTGATTAACAGAATTAAGCTTAGCCTGGTCTGAAATGATGCGTTCCATTTCCGCTGGTAAAGGGATTTTTAGAGGTTATAATAAAACATTTACTGAAAATACTTCGATAATCAATAAGTGCATAAAGATGTTTTATATGTTTTGCATCAAGATGGGGGAACAATCAAATGAATTGATATGATAGATATGGAAACTTTGATTTATTGATTTTTAGAGCATTTTATAATTGTTTTAATCAATATGATGAGAATTCATGTAAAACATTGAAAAATATGATCTTTCACAAAGAGATAAAAACATTTAAAGGATCCAAATATATTGTTGTTATGACATATGAGCAGGCTTTCATCTTTATATACATAGATGAATAGACTATAAAACAGGATACCAAAAAGCACAAAAGGAATAATATGAAGTGCATCTTTGATGTATTGTGCTCATTAAATGAATAAATGTATGAAGCATAGGAAAAACAAAGTATAAATCAGCACCCATGCTTAGAAAAACGGGACAAAATCTGTAAATATGATTGATCTATTCTAGAGTTAGTTTTGAGATATTACTCAATGTGATTTACGTTGATTAAGTATTGAGTCAGGAAATTGACTTGTTAAAATATATTTTGACACTTTTCCTCCAATTATTCTAGACAAGCATGTTACATCCCAGGTGCTACCAAGTACGATTATTGGATCTAGTAGTATTTGATTCTGAGCTTACACAGGTAGGTGTGAACGGTGCTAGTTAAACTCTTTAAGTAAATAAAACCTGTTTAGAATGATGACTTAGGTGAATGAAAATTATACTCAAAGACCGGGAAATAATGACATTTTCAATAATTAAACGCCACTTCTGGTAGAAAAATTCCTGAAATCATTTAGAGTGTACACACAAAATATGGTTACAGAGCCTTTGGCGAATAAAGAACGACCAACTCAGAATTATATATATACAAGCCTAATACATCCCGAGTGGTACTAAGTACGATTATTAGATCAGGTTCAATTCTTAGGTTACACAGGTAGTCATGAAAGTACTATTCCAACTTTTAATTACCCTGTAAACCTGTTCAAAAGGGTGAGCTAGCTTAGTGAAAATGATAAAATTGATAAGAAGGGGAAACAACGAAATTTGCATTAATTCAACATCACTTTTGGCGAACATTTTCTCAAACAAACACGATCTGAGGATGATTTAAAGCCTACATGCAAAATGCAGTTACTCTTAGTGGCCTATCAATAGAGCCTTTGGCAAACAAATATCGACCAACTCATAATTATATATCTTAGCATATTCTTGCTTTAATATATATATATGTCATGCACTTTCCATTTGAAGAAACAAATACTCCCAAACATTTAAATTTATCTTCTTAACTAGGTCTCTTCCATCAGTGTTTATGTTGCATGGTTGGATGATGCTCTTTTTGTGTCATAACCATTATTTCTGTTTTATTTGCATTCAAACTAAGTCTTATTTTCTCAATTTCTTGAATTCTCTGCTGTGGTGGTACTGTGTCCACATAGAATGTAGATCGTTCATGTTATAGCCATTTACCCCAATCTCTGGTAGCTCCAGAATGTTTCTCATTATCTTTTCACTGTATAGAATAGGTCCAATGAAAGGATAAACTATTACAACCTTGTCTCACCTCTCTCTATATGTGCAGGTTCATTTTCTACTCTAACGGCTCCTGTTTATTCTCTGTATATTATGTTTCTTATTACTTTCAGGTCTTACCATCAATGTTAAGTTCTTCAAAGATATCAATAACTTCAAGGTATCTAACTTTATCAAAAGATTTTGTATAGTCCATGAAGTAAACGCAGCAGTATTTTTCAATTTCCAAACTCTATTCTATTGGCATTCATAGAATATATATTATGTTTGTTACCCCTTTCCTTCGACAAAGCAACATTACTCTTCTGCAATTTCTGGTTTAATCTTGTTTCTGGCTTTAATCATCAACATTCTCAACAAATAAAAGTAAGGAAGTTTAATTCATGAAATTGATTTGCATCATAAAAATAATGGCTGTAAGTGAAATAATTGAAAAATCTAAAGAGTGAAAATGACTTGCTGTTAAATGTCTTGATAAAACAATAACCAAATGTATCCAATATTAATTGCTTGCCTTTATTCATGCGACACTAGTTAGTTCATATCTAATTATCAATAAATCAACAAAAATATTCCAAATATCATTAAAGATTAATGGAAAGGTATAATGAATGTATATACAAAATGATACCATTAAAAAGGAAAAAAAGATAAATACAGTATAAACTAGAGATAAAATCAATCTTTTAAAATTGTTATATTACTTGTAATTAGGAGGTTATAATAAATATGTAAAAGGTGCAGCAGTGGGATTTTTTTCCGTTCAAAATAACGTTGTGGTAAAACATGATGGCATATAAAAAGAAAAGAAGAAAATATAAGATCATGAAATATAAGACCATGAAAGCATTATTGTTCCTTGAAGAAGTCATAAAAACAGGTATAAAATATTGTACCTTCTTCCTCTCTTTTCTCCTGCGTTCTTCCTCCTCTTTAAGGCGTTCCTGGATGAGAAAAAAAAAAAAAAAAAAAAGAACAAGAAGAAAAAGGATATCAAAAAGCCTTAGAACAAAATTTGGTAACACTTATCATTCAGATATCAAATTTGGAATAGAATCGCGCTCGTACCAAATGCAGCGTAATTATGAAGGAAAATAAAAGCTTGATCATAGTAATATCATTACTAATTAATCATATCACATTTATTTTGGGACAAGTATTAAAAAATTTCAGTAAAGTTATATTGCATGTGAGTTATGAGAGATACAGCATGACTTACAGCTTCCAATTTAGCTCTACGTTCCTCCTCTCTCGTTGTTTTCTGTCCCTCTCTGCTTTCAGTGCAGCTTCCTGAGCTTTCAATCTCTTAAGTTTTTCTGAATGAAAAAAACAGAAGTCATATTAAAGGCTGCTATTTCATTTTTTTTAAGAAATAAGGAACATGCAAGATTATTTCTAGATTGACAGTTTTGCACTCACAGAAAATCATTTGCTATCATGTATAAAATAGATTAATATGTAAATCAATTTGTAAGCCAAAAAATCCATTAATATAAAAAAATTCAGTTGATGAATCTTTCCTTTAGTTACATAGATTATAATATTTTTATTGTTGATGCACATGATAAGTTATCCAAAATCTATTAGTTATAATGAAAGATGCACCCACCCATCTTGATTCTTTCCCTTTCTCTTTCTTCCTCCTCAAATGAAGCTTTGTTAGGAATATCACATAACATGACTTCAATTTCTGCAAATGAAACACCTGCTCCAGGAACTGCCCGATTTCAACAAAATGGTTCCATTTTGCCAGGGAGAAAAGACGGCCATGAATAGTTTGAACAAACCACCTGAACAAATAATAATGAAATTATGTCATCTTTTTATTTCTCAGAGCATCAACTTTAATTTATTCTAACAAAGACAGATCTTTCCATACTGCATAAATTATCATTGTTACACAGAAGTAGAATCCACCATCAGCGCCCTCCAACTGTCCACAAAAGGCAGAGAGCAAAATAACATTACATTTTTTTTCCTGATATTGTGTGATCAGTATGATAATTAAAATACAGTAGTTACCACCTAAAATGCCTGCTGCCCGTAATACCCATTTCTCTTAAATGCCTGTAATCTCATTGAAACCAATTTTTACCTATATAAATTTCCCTCTAAATGCCTGTTTCAATACCAAGATTTTCCCTAAATGCCTGGTCTCAACAGTAAATGCAGGTATAATCTTCTACAAATTATCATAAAGTATATCCGTAATTGATTAAAGATTCTTATTTCTTATATTATACATGTAATATCACATCGCTAATAGGGCTAATTAAAACCCATCAACAATTTGCCATGCATTGTAAGCACCTTCATATACCATTCAATTTACTGTAATAAAAGATGACCAGTCTCCAGTATTCTTTTCTTAACTCCAACCACTGCAACCTATAGCCTTTGTCACATTGGACCACTGATTTGTCATGAGGCAACTAGAATTGAGCAGTTTTCTAGACTCCATCCATGGCTCTTTCTTTGCTGTCTTAAGTTGCATGAAACTATCCTGAGTTTTTAATTAACCGGGTATGCATCACGATCGAGACAGTTTTAGTGCTTCCTCATCTTGCATTGGCTGTATAGGTTGTGCCTTTTGGGTCTTCATGGTGAGCAATGGTCAACCAGCCAGCAAGCACTATTGGTTTTCTGGTGTCCACATTTCTCGTATTCAATTGTACATAACACTGAAGACTCTTCTAAAAACAAACAGCCTGGTTATGAATCTTTATCCTTATATGTCCATAGTCCTTATTTCTGACCATACTCGATCAACTCCTTGGCAATCACCCCAAAATTTTTGCCTTGACTGATTTCCCCATAAATGTCTGTTTTGTCTAAATGCCCGTTATCTCTGCTTCCCAAGCCCTGGGTATTTAGACAGTAACTACTGTACTTGAAACTTCAAGAATAATTTAAGATCATGCAAGGTTGTATATATAGATTGATACAAAAATAACAATAACAACGACACAAAACAAACAACAAACTACCATTAAAAAAAGAAGAAGGGAAATGGACATAACATATAATATAGAAATTACATACAAAAGAAACCAAAAGTATATAACACTAATAACAGAGCTGTAGATTGATTTTTTATTATTATTATCTGTTAAAATAATAATAATACATTATTTCAGATTACAAATATGGCAGTTGTCATACAATTCTTTAGTCAATATTTACATGATTTGTGCTTTATCTGTCCTTGTGAACTACTATTTCTTGAGACTAGATTATGACAAAGATCTAAAACTTCCATCATCTCTTCCAATTGAGCAATCAGTGTGAATGTTTTAATTGAAAGGAAAAAAGGTATTCACCTGGCCTGCTCTACAGTAATGCTGTCTGTTTGTTCCCTGTCTAAGAATGAAAATTCCCAACGGAAATCTTGTATAAGAAAATAACGACGATCCATTTCCTGGAGAAGATCATAGAGTTCTTCTTCATGGCAGCTTTCTGTAGTACAGGCATATTTAATTGATGCGAAAACCTGAAAGAAACATTAAATTTTGCCTAAGCCAAATCCAAATCATCTAAAGTTATACAACAATATTATTCTCTTGACAACATTGCACGCAACATTCTTTATATGAGAAACACTGGTTAAAAAATTGATTTAGTGCAACCAACCATGGTAAACAAAATTTGCAAACATAGAAAAGAATATTACCTGAGGTAGGCTGAGTCCACCCATTTTCATATTCCCATACAGAATTTGAACCTGAATTGGTGAAAGTTCTCCTGTTTGTTGTAAATCATATTGGTTGAAGACATTTTTGACTACTTGTTTCTTGTCAGTTAGATCCATTGCTAGTGAACCCATGGTTACATATGACTGTACCAACAGAAAAGGTTGTTGGGTTTTTTTGGTGAGAAACACACTGAGGAAAATAAGACTTGGTAAGAAATGAAGTGCATCATGAAAAGTGCAATTAATATGTCTAATCATTTTGGTAACAAGGGATCATCTTTATCTGGGGAGTAGACAGGTAAGCACCTGTATAGGGATTAGCGATCCCGCACTCCATGAGTCTCCTGCTGCCTTGCAGGTGGGTCTTGGTTGATCAAAGGCTAAGGAGTTACCCCTGACAGAAAACAACCTGCTGCCTTGCAGGCCAGTCTTGATTGACCAAAGGCTAAGGGAGTTAACCCTGATAGAAAATAACAACATGCTGCCTTGCAGGCTGGTTTTGGGCAAACAAAAGCTAAGGGAGTTAACCCTGATAGAAAATAACAAGGCCCGGTAGAGGGCCTCAAAGTGGCAGTCTCACCACCTACCTAGGGTACAATGAGCTAATCGCCTGCTTATCCAAAACCAAACTGATTCAAAATATTAAATATGATGATATACGCGATTGAACTTTCGATGACGATTCTGGAAAAGAACACGGACTGTGATTTTTGGTACATGGAATATTAGGGCAATAAATGGAAAAGAGTAAAATTAGCTGAAGAAATGGACAATTTAAAGTAGAAATTTTGGCCATTACAGAAACAAAGAAAAAAGGACAAGGAATAGAAAATGTAGGACCAAATCATATTTAAAATCTTCTCAGGAGTAGATGTCAAAGATAGAGCTAGAGCTTCCAATGTATAAAAAGGCATGAAAAGCTACTAGAAAGTTGGAAATTTATAAGCCATTAGAGGTAAATATTAAACTAAAAGGAAGGGAAATTAAATTATTAATAGCTTATGGACCAAATGAAGATGCCACCAAGAAAAAAAAAGATATCTTCAAAAATGATTTACAAATAGCTGCAGAGAATCTCAAACACAAAACAGGAACTAATGCTTTTAGGAGATTTAAACGCTAGAGTAAGCAAAACAATGTAGAAACATCAGGAGGACTAATAGGTAAAGAAGGAGAGACAACAACTTTTCCAAATGTTGAGAGACTAATAGATTTTTGCCTAAAGAATAACATGAAAATAGCTAACACATTCTTTCCTCATAAAGATATCCACAAATATACAAGAATAAATGAAGACAGATGTGAAAAGTCAGTGATAGACTTCATAACAGTTAGCAGCTCCTTTTTTACAGTATATTGGATGCAAGAGTAAACAGAGCAGAAAATATTTAGTGATCATCACCTAGTGATTACCAAAATGAGATTGCTGACTAAAGAAAAAAACAAATAGAAAAGGAAAGAGAAGAAAGCTACTAAACTCAAAATAGAGGAACTAAATAAACCAATAAAGACAAACAGTGAGGCAAGGAATGTCGGAAGTGAAGGTAATGACATAAGATAATATAAAAGCCTCATAGGAACAAAGACGAGACAAATACAAGGAACAGGCAGAAAAAATCCTGGCCACCATGGGGATCAAAACCCGCAACCTCTGCGTGGCACTCATCGCCTCGCTAACTATACAGGGAGCATAGTTAGCTCAGCTGGTAGCACACTTTCTTTTCATGGCGAGGCGATGGGTGTCAATCCCCATGGTGGCCAGGATTTTTTCTGCTATTCCTTGTATTTGTCTCGTATTTGTTCCTATGGGGCTTTCATATTATCTTTATGTCATTTCCTTCACAAATAAACCTTTAGTAAAACATATACCAATCCAGGATAAAAACATTTATCAGTGAAAGGCAGATGGATCCGATTGACAAAATGAGATTAATGACTGGAGAGAACAAATAGAAAATGAAAGAGAAGAAAGCTACTCAACTCAAAATAGAAGAACTAAATAAACTAAATAGTAAAGCAAATATACCAATCTAGGATAAAAAGATTTATCAGTAAAAGGCAGATGGATCTGAATGATAGCACAATAGAAGGAAAGTGGCAAATGTATAAAGAAACACTCCTCAGATGTACTGAAGAGGTCTGTGGTAGGAAACAAACTAAATGAGATAGGAAAAGAACAGCATAGTGGAATGAGAATGTCAAGACTAAAATCAAAGAAAAGAAGGATGCCTGGAAGAAATACTTGCAAACAAAGAGGCCTGAGGATAGGAAAGATTACGTGAGTAAAAGAACTATCGCCAAAGAGGAAGTTAGAAAAAGCAAAACAGGAACAGTAGGAAGAGTTTGGACAAAAACTTCAAGAAAGCTATCAAGGAAATCAAAAGCTGTTCTGGGGAGCAATGAAGAGCATGAGAAAGACCATGCCCAAAACGACAAATTAAGAACGCCAAAGGAGAAATAATGAAAGGAGACAGAAAACTATGGAAACGTGGAGAAAGTATTTTCGACAATTACATAATCCCTCCAGAACAAATGAAAGAAGGAGTACAGATCAATTAGTAAGAGTAACAAGTAATCCAGATGAGACAGCTGAAGATGTAGATACCTCAATGGAAGAACTCAAACAGAAAAGTGAAATTAGGAAAGGCCCCAGGAGCAGATCAAGTTTATCCAGAAATGATTAAAAACTAAGGAGAGTAGGCAAATAAACTAATATATGCAATATGTCAACAAGCATGCAAGTCAAAACAGGTGCCAGATGACTGGAAGAAGGAACAGTAGTACCAATACACAAGAAAGGATCAACTATGGAATGCTCAAACTATAGAGGGATATCATTTCTTAGTATACCAGGAAAATTGGTTGCCAGGATTCTGGAAATGAGACTAAGGAAAAAAGTAGAGGATCAGATTGAAGAACATCAGAATGGATTTAGACCAAGAAGAAGTGTACAAGACCACATATTTACAATTAGACAAATAATATAAATATTCCGTGAGAGAAACATTGACTTGCACCTGTGTTTTATTGACTCTTTTGTTTATCACATTTATGGATTTGGTCGCAGCGGCATCCTCAAAAATGAAGAAAATGAATGTAGGTATGTGGAAGCTCAAACCAGTAAATGTATCAATGCTTTCATTTGCTGATGATTTAATTCTGTTTGGAAAATCATAAAAATGACCTTCAGTCAAATATCAACATGATGAATAATGAATTAAGTAAAAGAGGAATGAGATTAATGCAAAGAAAACCAAAAACAATGCTAGTAACTAGGAAGCTAAAACACAAAATCTTAAATTTGCCAGGGAGAATTTAGAACAAGTTCAAAGCTACAATTACCTAGGAGTAATGATTAACTCAGAGGGAAAACTAAGAGAAGAAATCAGCCAGAGAATCCAAAAGGCAAATGCAATATAGTCATCTAGGAAAGGCATTTGTAGGTAAACAAGAATTGTCAAAACCAAAATGGCAGTAAACAACACAATTTATTGTCCTACTCTCCTCTATGGCAGTGAAGCCTGGACCTTAGACAATAGGGAATACAGCAGTCAAATAAATTACCTTAGAAAGGTAGTAGGAAAACTAAAAAGAGACAAAATCTGAAACACAATAATAAGAGATCAAATCAAAGTACATCGCATAAGAAGTAAGATAGAAATAAATCAACTGAGATTGTTTCTGGTATGTGAACAGAATGAATGACAACAGAATAGCTAAATAAGAATACAGTGCTAAAACTCAAGGTAAAAGACCAAAAGGCAGACCTCAGAGATAGTGGGAAGAAGATGTAAAAGAGGCATTAAAGCAAAGAAATGTAACTTTCACGGAAGGAAACAGAAAATGTCAGGACAGAGCAGCCTGGAGAAAGATCATTTCGGACATCTAAAACCCATACATCGGAAGGTAGAATGGGAGCTGATAAAGAAAAAAAAGAAATGGATCATCCTTATTTGACTTAAAATGAGAGATAAATAGAAAAATAGACAACTTGAGGAGTGTTAAAAGAGCAGATTGTGAGAAATAATTTTAATTGTCATTAACATTATACAGTGGAACCTGTGAAAAATCAACGTTTTTGTTGTCAATCCTTGGTAAGGATCAACTCTTTCCTTATTACTTGATTGTATCTCAACATTAGATTACATCAACTTCTTTTAGACAAGAACTCGCTAAAAATTAATTCTGAAAACGAAATTACATGGCTGCTAAGAAGCTCCATTATTTTAAAAAATAATTTTAAAATTGCATTTTACATCAAACACATAGCCTAGAGGAATGTAGACTAGTTTATGATATTTTTTGCTTCTGCTGAAAAATTATGTCAGGCAGAGTTATTATTCACCAACAATATCTAGATCTAGATCTAGATCTAGAAGCTAGATCTACTAGTGACAGTGGAAACGGGTTTGTTCTGTTAAGAAGGTCAACTAATATATTTTCTTAGACGCCTAAAATTTTAATAAAGTGTCGTGTAAGGTCTGACCCTGATTGAATAATTTCTGAATAACGATTCATAAGTAAGCCAAATAACAAAAACTTGGCATATATACCTTAGAAAGTCTGTAGATCAATGAACATGGTCGCCATTTGTAAACAACAAGAACGCAACCACAGAAAAGTAATATGATTGGTCAAGATGACAACTTACTCTTTTGTCCTCCACTTCCTGCAGTCTACTTTCACTTTCGAGTCTCACGTTGTTTGTTAACCCAGTGGATAAACCAATGCGTTCAGTGGGAGCTTTGAGATTATATTACCTTACAATTGAAAATTAAAAGCGATGGAGGATACCGAGATTGTCGTAGGGACATACGAAAATCATTCTAGGCTACAAACTTTCTCGAAAACATGATGATGTAAGTAAATGAAATAGAATGTCAACCCGTCTGTCAGTGCTCTCAACCTCTGACAACTCACTTTCACTCTCAGTTGGGGATGACTCCATCTAGAAGTCCTTATTATAATAGGGACGTCTAGACTCTCACAACGGTTACACAGTGTAATTTTCGTTGGGATGAGCTTTCAGAGGACCTAACTTCACATCAGATGGGGGTGGGGGTGAGATAGTTCAGGGTGGGGATGGTGATAGTCTGTGTGCCATGCTATGCCTATAGTGGGAGTCCTTCACTCAGTTGTTGATAATATGGGGTATATTTTTGTTGTTGGAAGTCCAGTCTCACTGCTGAAAAAGGTGCCAAGTCTGCCCATATTGAACCACAGGCCTATCAATTATTTTTATGAATTGAAAATAAACTTAAAGTGGATGAAAGGAAGTACTGCAATCAAAATGGACAACAAATGAATATTTTAGGTGTCTTAAATAAGCCTCTATACTATGCAAATTTGATTAAAACAATAATAAAGATAACATCGCAAGCAAATCTAGATAAATTTAATGCTTGTTCACACAGGAAGATGATGGGCAATCAAATAGAGCATCTACATCTATGTTGTGACAGGAGGAAAGACCAACTCCACTTCCTTCATCTCGTTTTCCGTTCTTCCTTCTGACATCACACTGTGTGATGCCTATATATAAGTGTGTAAATGTCTCCCACTTCTTGTTGGACAAAAGGTCTTATACACAGTTCAAACCTCGTTATACCACCATTCTGACTTACTGTCAACTTTTCACCTTTGTTCTGATCTGACACTCTATACAAAAACGATAAAAGAACTTCGTTATAATACACTAGTCGCTGGATAAACATACGCCCTTTAGGCGAGGAAAAAGCGTACTTTTATGCATACCGTTAGGGATGGGGTTTTTCTGGTTTTCCCCAGATTTCTGGGACGCATGTCCCAAACAGAGAGAGATTCATTACTGTTTCATTTATCGCCGTTTAATGAGAGAGAGACATAGGGAAAAGGAAGGAGGAGAGTAAAATTAGTAATACTGGTGTGGTAAGCCTAGTAATAGTAGTAGTGGTACTGGTAGTAGTAGTACATCTACATACCTTTAACATTCAAGATTTCAAGTTTAATCGTGTGCTTTTTTGTTTTTATTTTCTAGAATTATGCCTCATTTACTATTTTATTTTACAAATAATTTTGCCTTTTTCAAATCGGTTGGTTAAACTAAAGCTCATACAGGCAGGATACTTCTGCTTCGTGCTTATAAGAAAGACACGCAATCGCTCTCTCTCTCTCTCTCTCTCTCTCTCTCTCTCTCTCTCTCTCTCTCTCTCTCTCTCTCTCTCTCTCTCTCTCTTCTCTCTCTCTCTCTCTCTCTCTTTTCTTTATCTGTCTGTCTGGACTTCTCTCTCTCTCTCTCTCTCTGTCTCTCTCTCTCTCTCTCTCTCTCTCTCTCTCTCTCTTCTCTCTCTCTCTCTCTCTCTTTCACACACACAGATACATACATACATACATATATGAATACACACTCTCACATGGGGTCTACAATGCAAGATTGCTATACAAAGTCCTGATCAATGCAGGCACCTGTAGTATTGTGTTAATATTACACTACATACAATACTACACATGTGGGCTACAATTCTACATGAGTAGTGATTTTTTTTTTCACGATCACATGTTATTACTTTAGGCTTGTCACATATGCTTGGTAGAAAGTTTTAATAATGACTTAAATTAATGAAATGAAGCTACTTTGATTTGAGCTTTTCTTTTAATATCTGGGACTCAATTCCAATGTGGGTGGATAACGGGGATACTGGTAGGTTCTTCATCTTTCCTTTTCCTCTTTTTTTACCGAATCTTTAATCTTGGTGTTTACTTTCATCTGAGGTCAATGTATATGTTAGAGGGGGTAAACTTAAATAAAACAAACAAACAAGTCCAACTGACGTCCACGCCTTTGCGAATCATGTTTGTAAAGGGAGATAACTCACACATGTTTAAAAAAAAACTACTATTGTTTAGCTTCGATTAGGAGTTTTGATTCCAAGAGTGTTCCATTATAGGTAGCCATTGTTGAAGTAGAGAGAGAGAGAGAGGGGGGGGTGGTATACTTGAAGAGAATATTGTAGTTGTAGTAAAATGTTCTGGACGAAAGTGAGTAAGAAAACTTAAAAAATATGATGAAAATTAGTGACAATACTGATGAAAGAGGATGAAGAATGTTTGGTGAGAAGAGATGGATTGAAATGTAAAGAAATGAAGATAAACGAAAAGAATAGATGATTCATTTGTTTTCGTCTGTTCTTGTGTTGTTTTCTTTTATTGTGTTTTTGTGTGTGTTTGAGTAATTATTTGGCTAGAGCCTATCAGGGGAGGGAGGGGGCTCACCTTGTAACAGCTGCTGTGGGATGTTACTTGCACAACATGCACATGGCACCTGTGAAATTTTCACTCATGTTTTATAGAATCAGAGGATGAATAGTCTGCAAGACTAATGGCTTGATATACTATTGAAAATAAACCCTTACAGGACTATGATGATAGTGATACAAATCTCTCTTGAATTTTGATTCTAAAAAGTTTGCATGTCTGATAGCATTAGGGTTTTTTTTTATATTGCGGCCCTCTTCTTTATATTTTTTGTACTTGTATTTACATGCAATGCTCTTACGTAATAGTATTTTGAAATTTTAAAAGGTGCGATAAAGTTCAGGGTTTTTTTTCAGAGCTTGTCCCCATCCCTGATACCATGTATTTATGAGACTGCTTTTATTATAATATTATATATACAGTGGAACACGTTTTTAAACCGAAAGTGACGGGACCGGTCAATGTATTTCGGTTTAGCGCTAGTCCCTCTGAAATGACGTTCGATAAAGGGAAGTAATAATGTATTAAAACATTTCTAGAGTTGTCTCCCTGACGTCATGCACACGGCATGGCCTGCCGTGGACCCTATGATGCACGTTTGTCTTCATTTATGTTTAGTTGTTTTTTTTGGTTTTTTTTTCAATTTTATTTCAGAAAAACAAACAGAATTCGAATTCCAAGTTTCCGGCATATCTCACTTTTTACTCTGTTCCCACCCGTCAACCTCTTTAATCAACTGTTGCTTAAACTGCAGGGTATACGCATTGTGCTTTCTTTTCGACATGATTTTCATAATTATGGATGGAATTTATAGTCACAGGTTGTAGTGGTACCGAAGAGCAAAGAAGAATCATCCGCGTGGCTGAAGATTCGATTGTGGAAAGGAAGAAATTACAATCGTCAACACGCACGGTGTACACTCGCATACACACCGCTTACATACATGATGGAATGCCGTCGCGTGTGGCCGTAATCAGTGACAGTGCAGTGAACCAGCCTATGAGTCACTATGACGATCACTGATCGGTGCCACGCGGATAATTTGCCTCTCGCGCACTGTGCAGCAGCCATTGACCGTAGCATCACGCCACCCATCCCCCCCCCCCCCCACTTTTCTCTCTTGCGTGTGATTGTACACATGTATAGCCTAGTAATTGTAGCCTTCGTGGATGTCTTGAACTAGCACGGTAAAGATGTAGGTTGACTTTTTGGACCGCAACTCAGTGAATTTTTATTTTGGTTTAGCGGTAGGGCCATTTCGGTTTATCGCTATTTATTTAACAGAGACAAAGAGAAGAAAAGATCGGGGATTCCAAATCCTTTTGGTTTATCGATCTTTTGGTTTAACCGTTGCGGTTTTAAACGTGTTCCACTGTAGTAAAAATTAGACAGGTGTAGACGTGTGTTTATACAGAGTGTGATTTTATCCAGAGACTACTGTGCCACCATCCACCAATGATTTGGCAATAATGTTCCTCAATAACTATTGTAAAATACAAGTTGTTATTCTACCAGTGTGCAGCGCTATTCTCTTTCCCTGAAGTGATGCAAGGGGGGTTAAAGCTAATCTGGCTTGGTCACAGATCATGGAGTCAAAACACATGTACACACACACATAAGCATCAGTATGTGTGTCTTAGTGCTCATACACTTACACTAGTGACACAAGGCTTCTTCTTGATGAGAGTACTGAAGGCTTAGAGACGTTTATCATCTACAACCAAACAAAAAGTGGCATAGGCCTAGGCTACATACCATGCTCATAACATTCATTCATGCATAATTATCTGTGGTTGGATGTGGCCTCTGTTGTTGTTTTAAGCCAGTCTTCTATGTATACTATATATATAGTGCATGTATAATATATATAGGAGATGGACTATATTTTGTTAAAGTATTAGTAATGACTTGTATATATATATGATTGCATGTTTTTCAATCAGACTTTGACTCTGCAAAGCAGCTTTACAGATGACTCTCATCGAGGTGCAATAAGATGTCTAACTGTGTCAGCCGGTATTTTAGCATCAAGCAGCACAGATGACTCAATTCGCCTTCACAGTTTGAAGAAAAGAAAAGAAGTTGGCGCTCTATTTCAACATAATGGTACGCCAAGTCACAAGGAAATTTTAATTGACCTACATGTGAATGAATGAATCAAATTTATTAGAGGATGTTAAGTTCTGTCACTTTTATTTACTGCATTTTGTGAGATATTTTGCAAATGAATTATCTTCTGTAGTATGCTAAGTTTCTTACCTGATGAATATCTTCATGACTGTGTAAACAATTTCAACTATTTAAAAAACAGGTTTTATTTTATGAGTACCGATATACAATTGTTTGTTTGATGAGAGAATTTAATCAAAAACAAACATCATGATTAGAACTTAATAAATGGTGTCAAATTAAAGGAAGTCTTTACTCTTAGTATTGAAAGCTTAAAATTTTGTACAAAATAATTTTTTAGAATCCCAGTTTCAAATTTATTTCTAAGATTTGTATTAAATGGATACTATCAGAAGTTTTAATGTATATCATTTTCATGTCAGTCTATCATGTTCTAATTCTCACAGGTTCAGTTAACAGCATAAGGTTTTTCAAAGGAGGACACATGTTATCTGCGAGTGAAGATGGAACAGTAGGCCTTTGGAAGTGTAGGAAATGGGAATTGCTCCGTCTTTTGAAAGGCCACAAGTAAGCTCATTATTCCATCTACCTATCTTTCGTTTTATTGATCTTTCTGTTTTTAAGTGTTTTAGTTATCTATCAAAAAACAAGGAAATATGTTTTAGTTTTATGGACCTCATGCCCTTGAAGGAAGTTTATGCTATTTAATGCTCTACATTATATTTTCTTGATAGGTCGCATGTCAAAGCTATTGCTGTCCATCCCAGTGGGAAATTAGGTTTGACAGTTGGAAGTGACAGATCTTTGTTCACCTGGGATTTGACCACTGGCAAGGTGGCATTCAAGACACATACCCAAAAAGGTTGGGATGGTTTTTTTTTTTCGATAAAGATTGGAGAGTTAATTTTGACGTTTAATCTTAAGAGAAAAATGAAAATGGGAACCGTCAACCATTGGTAAGAATATAGTATCATGTCTTAAAATCTTGAGAATTAATAAGTTTAAATGCAATACAAATTAAAAAAGATGAGATGGTTTTTTTTTCTTTCTTTGTAAAAAAGATTTTTTTCATATACGCTTGTTTGTGTTTGATTTTTTTTTTTTTTGCCTTGATTTATTTATATGTTTTGGGTTGAAATTAATTTGTTTGGACAGGGAAGGTTTTACAGATATTTCACCTACCTTATTGCTCATCTCGCTTTATGAGTCTACTTTACTAAACAGATGTCTTGAACAAATCTCTCAGCCCATATTTGCTGTTGAAAACTTATGAATTTACATTGACATACCTTATTTACTGTTCCGCCTTTAATTTCTTTCAGTGGCAGAGGACATATTGTTCACCAAGGATGGAAACCATTACATTGTTGTGTACCAAAAAACAATTGATGTATGCAACGTTCAGGTATAGTCTTCTCATTTCCTCATTACATGTTGATATTCCAAAAGTTCATTACATTCAATGATTTTGATATTTAAGTTATATTTCCACACTGTTTATTCTCAATAATAGTTTTTGAGTTCATTCAAATTCATGTTCTTTTGGATAGTTCAAGAATGTGACTTGTATTTGCAAACTTGTTTTTTCAGGATACAACAGTTGTTCAAGAGATAAATTTTGGCAGCAGGATCAATTCTGTCTCTTTTATCAAGGTAATTATTTATCACATTTTTTAAATACAAATGCATGGATACTATGCTCTTTTAGTTGATTACTTCTAATCGATAATAATAATAATGCATATTTATATTGTGCCAGCATCTCATATATAGAGCTCTGGGCGCATTACAAAAATAGTAAATTTGCTTACTCACCACGCACGCAACCCCACAGGAAAATGAAAAAAAAAATGATAAGAAGTAAAAGTGTAAAGAAAGACCTACAAAATAACGACTCAGTGACGATGCTCAGTAAATGTAGAAGTAGAAATGAAGGGGCTTTTCTCTGTGGTGATGATAGTTGTGAGGAATATTATTATTAATTATTTTAATATTAGTTGTGTTATTATTTTCAATTTTTTAGAGCATTATTTCTATTAGTAATAGTGGTTATAGTACTAAAAGTATTATCCTCATCAGACATTTATTATTCATAATTATTCAGAGTCAAATTTATAAACTTTTGTGATGGAGGGTGAATTATTTTTGTCTTAATGTGACATTATTTTTTAGATTGATATAGAATGTGAACTGGATTTTCTTAAATCTGATTTAGTAAGATGAGGGTTTCCTGTTGAAGTTAGGTGAATTAATTTTAGACAGCACTGTAAAAATGTCTTCATTTTAATAATGCTTATCACAATACTTTATTTACTTTTCTTTCTTATGTAGAAGATTTCAGTGTTTATTTCACATGCAAATATTGTTGTTTTCAGAATGATATCATCGCAGTTGGAGGTGATGATAGGCATGTACTAATTTTTAATGTAGTCTCCGGCACGGAGGTTCTAAAAATTGATTGTGGTCCACCAGGGGAAGAATTCACTGGGTATGATTGTTTATGCATTGAAACAAAAATAGTTCAATATTTTTTATTTTAAAACGATTGCTATGTGAGGCTGAGAAGAGAGACAGGCTTTCCCTTTTTTTGTTTTTGTTTTTTCTTCTTCCCTTTTGGTTTGTGATACAGTGGAGCTCACCTACAACAGCCCACGTTACAATTGGAGCTTGCTTATAACAAGATTTTTTAGAATTCCCAAGTTTTGCTCTATTCATATTGTAGAAAAAAATATCTGGTTAGAACGAGGCTCTATGATGCTCGATATGGCTGCAACAGGATTTTTGCTGTGCGTCTGTATAGTAATAATTTCAAGAAAAGTTGTCCCCACTTTTGATACAATGCCAATCAAATACACACTGGCTAGCCTCATGCCTCAAGGGAAGGGTATGTGTACAGCGATACCAAATACCATGTTTGTTTGTAGAGAACAGGAAAGTATAGTGGGCCTGTTTGGGTGGGACCTACCACTTGTGGGAAGCATGAGCTACTTCAATGGCTGTAGGGAGAGGAAGGGGATAATAAAAACAAAAAAATGGGATTGAGAGTGTCAAGGGCATTTTGCATGCAATGACCAACAATTGGTTAACATGTTACATTTGTCTTTGCATGCGCCATTTACCTGAGTCTGCCGGTGCCTTTTTTCTTTTCATCGCATTGCAGTGCATTCATTCATACTTCTCACTTACATACATACACAGGCCTTTGACCCTCACAAATTTGAACTGAAAAACACACATAAATTTAGACCTTTCATACATTCAAGCACCGGAATGAGTTCAAAGAAGAAAAGTGCTTATTACTTAATACGAAAAGCTAGAATAATGGAGAAAGTAAAAACATTAGTATTATTAGTAGTAATAGTAGAGAAAGAAATTTATACCCCACGCTATTTCCCAAACGAAAAAATTAACCGCCTACAGTGGTACTCAGTTTTGATACAACAGGATTTTCCTTCTGGAGCCTCAATCACATTGTAAGCAAATTTCACTGTACGTACAAGGATTTAACCATCCGAAAATAGGCATGTGGCATTGAAACCTGTAAAAACAATTTTTTGTCTTCTTTTTTTTGTTGTTGTTTATTTGACGTATTGAATAAATGATAGAATCTTTAATGCTAACATTATCGTTTATGTGGAGAGGGAATTTTAAAAACTTTTTTGTATATTTCGGACCCTGCATTTATGTTTTTATGTGGTTTTTTTCAGGAGGATTAGGTGCCTATCAACGTTTCTTGTTGAACAAGAAATATTTTTAGTGATGTCAACAACCAGTGGTGCTCTGAAAATCTGCAAAATAGACCTTAGTGAGGTAAAAACGCGAAAAGTGTCAGAGAATTTGGCTGTTTTGACTCTCCTTTTTATATTTTTATTTTTCACTTGTTATGGACAAGAGCCGAAAGACTTGGTAAAATATTTCTCTCAGACCAATAGGTTTTTAAATTTTAAAGCACATGCTTTGTTGCAACACACAGCTGACTGATAAGACGTGATTGCTCAGCTCCAGGTATTCACCTCTGTTTTCATCATTGGTTATTTGAGGCTCTCGTTAGGATTATTCCTGAAACGAACTTTGGGTGTGAAATATTAGCTGAAAAGCTTTCCCTTTAGGTTGATTTAATGTAAATAAAATAATATTGTTTTCATCTTTGTTAACACTATTGTTCTCTTCTTCTTCCATTTCTCCTTTATATTATTATTACTATTAGCACTATTATCAGTATAATAATTGCAGTGTGAATGTTTTTGTATTTGAAACATTTTTGAGTCTTTTTGCTTATGTTTATACCTAAGATATTTTGACAACTTGCTCTGTTCTCTTTTATTTCAAAGGACAATTCAAGCAGCGAGACAATACTGTCTTTTTGAAACAGGAGTGAGAGTTACTTGTATAACTGCATACAATTCCTCTTCACATATTATAGAAGGTATAGTAACGATTATGATATATTTAAACAAAGTGTTTGTGATGTCCTTTAAGGCCTGAGGCCTGTTAATGCATTAATTTGTCTTTCTTAAGAGAGATTAAGTAATGAACTGCTTAACATAATTTTGTTGTAAGAGCATAATACAAGGGAAATTAAAGAGAAAGAAATTTCTGTCAAGACAATCCATGAGGGGGGGGATATTGTGTATGGATGTAATACTAGGAAAGTAAAGAGAAAGAAATTTCTGTCAATGATAACCATAGGCAAGCTAATGTTCGGGATAAAGAAAAATCTTTACTCACCTATTTCGTGTGTCAATCACTAGTGACTAAAACTAAGTGCCTTCAAGGCCATTATGGCTGATAGAGCCAAAGCTTATCCCAGTTTCTATAATATGACATGGAACTGGTGATAATACATCGGCCCATGGACATAATGCCAATCTCTCGCAGGTTTTATTCACCATCTGATGCTAGTACCTATTTGCACGTTGGTTGAGTGTTAAGTATATTTTATGATGAACACAATATTGTTCATTTGTGATAGATTTACATCTATAAGCACTCCTGATAATGACTCATGCTTAATGATTTTTCTTTTTGATTGAATTTATCCATTTTTCACCCATGTATTATGTTCAGGCAAAGGATTCACCCATAACATCACTCAAAAGAGCAGGTCAACAGGCTTTTTACAATTTTGTCTATTCATTTAAAAAGTAAAGTCACAGTGATTTTTTAAAAGAATGTACCAAAATAGCTGGCATTATTCATCCTACTAATCCACAATGACCGGCATTCAACGATTTGAGGGGACTTGGTGGTCCTGAGGCTAGGGTCAGCCTCTCAACCAAAAGGTCTGGGATTCATTCCGGTCATCATTTTGAAAAAAATGTTCTCATTTTTCTTCTTCTTCCAAGTAAGACCCATCTCTCTGTCCAGGTATGTGGAAGGACATTTAGTCCCATCAGAGACGGGTGATAAGAAGGAATCCCTCATGCAGATCACAGCGCTCTGTATGTTAAAGATCCCTTGGCTGTTTGCAGGGTAGTCCGGATAAAATTTTAAAAATCATACCAAAATCCCCATGAATACCATAGTTGTGAATGCGGGTAAATGTCAAATTAGAAGGAAAAACTCCAAACGTTCCATATGTTGAGCTGCTTCTCTACGAGCTTTGATCTCATCTTGAAAACTATTATGTTCATCTTCAGGTCACCAGCTTTACACATACACTTCTTTTGTTGTCTAGATCCAGCAGATGGACAAACTGAGTCAAGCACATTACAGACCAACAAGAAATCCAAGAAAGGAAAGAAAAGAAAGACTGCAGAACTTGACACTGATAGTGAACAGGATGATTTTAAAAACGAAAGTGAAGAAAGTGACAATGATGAGGGTGATCCAGAAATGTCACATGATGAAGAAGAAGAAGACGAAACTGTTACGAAACCTAAAAAAGGAAGGCTAAGATGGCACAAGAAACAGATGCTACCACTAAAGGAATGAAACAGGGAAGCAAAGACAAAAAGAAGAATAACGAAAAAGAAGGTAGGCATACTCATATTAATATTATATGAATCTATGGTTTGACATCACTATTGAAATTTTAATTTTGTTAGTATGGGGGTGGACTTGAAAATAAAAAAACTGACACCAGCAGGCTCTAGCATTTTAAAAATTTCACTTACTATCAATGTAAAGGAGAATTACATTTCAATCAAGGACAGAAGTCTAGAGGCAAGGTGTCAGCATCTCAACCAAAACGTAGTGGGTTCGAGCCCCATGAACAGTTGAATATTTTCTTGAGTTTTTCCAGTCAAAATCTACCCCTTTGGTCCAGGTAGGTGGATCGACACCTGGTCCCATCGGAGATGGATGATAATGAGGATTTCTTGTTTGCAGACCACAACACTTTGTGCGAGATAAAGATCCCTCGGCTGCTTACAGGGCAGTCCGGGCAAAAAATTAAAAATTCTACCTAAACCTCCGAGATCACCTTAGTTGTGGAAGTGGGTAAATCAAATCAAATCAGAACATTTTTCAATCTCAAAATGACACATTTTAGATCTAAAAAGACTATTATTACTACTAAATGGCAAATTACCTTCTTCCATGTTAGCCTTCGGTTTTCTTCCATTATCAATCATTGTCTTCTAATCGGATTGTAATCAACATTTGTACATATATGAGTAAAATATAATTAATTGTCTGTGTATTACATGTATTTTTGCTTAATCTGTGATTCTATTCTTACAGCTTGCTAATAATAATCAATATTTCTTTACTATGACTCTTTTTTTCTAGATCTTTATCTAGCCTGATATTTAGTATGACCTTTTTATTTTCATGTGGCACCATTCTGTTTCTTTATAACATTTGTCAATTCTAATATTTGTTACTGCAATATAGTATATAATCAATGTTTTGTCTCTTCTGATTCTAATCAACGTTTGTTAAGTCAAGATATGTCGATCCTGATTGTATTTAATAACGTTTGTCTCTTCTGATTTTTTCTCAACATTTCTTCATCTAACACCAGACAATGCTCAGCTTCCCAAGAAAAGAAGAAAAAGACATAAATAGTCTTTGATTTTTATCCAGCTGTCAGTGGTCCCCACTGTTTGAAAATTCTATTAAAAGTAGGACATAAACACAAATGGCTTGAGTAATTGTTTGTTTTATTTATGTAATACACTAAATGTACATGTACTTGTGTGATTTGTGAAAACAAATATTTGATTGTTCACTTAAAAGCTACTTTAAAGATATATGGCTTTGTGCAGTGATGTCAGTAGTTGTGAAAGAAAAGAAAAACAGGTTCCATGTTTGTGCGACTCGGAAATACTTTTCCTCTGATTCTCATTTAGTTTTACTCACAAGACAAACAATGAATTTTATCTGCTGTGTTGCTATTATAAAATGACCATGGCATTTATTTTAAATGGAGGACAAAAATGAAAAAACCTCTCCTAACCAAGTTCTTCACTGCAACTTGCCAGGCCAATAGGTACGGTATAGTTTGAGGAACCAGTGATTCGGAGAACAAGTGAAGGCATTAGGTATCAAGGGAGACTATTTTTACCGTGTGATTTTATTCTTGGCTTTGAGGGTGAACACAGTTATTTTTCTTGTCTTTGCCATTTCCAAATGAGAAATATAAAGTAAAAAGTATGACTACAAAAACTCAAGAAAACAATGATCAGTGTATTTTTAATATATTGGTAATGCAAGATGTAAAGAGGTTGACGTGATGAGAGGAGAATGCACCGTGACATGAGTCAGTAATCGTACAACTACTCGATCCTCATTTGTGGATTTATCAACCTATTAAAGTTACCCAGCCATCTTTATCGCTCTCTCTTTACATACCATAATACAGACATGTAATAGTAACATGCTTCACCTGCACATGTCAATACAGCATGGACTATTTTTAGTCGCTGGTTGGCTAGTTTTGTTGTAGCTACTTTCTTTCTTCATCAGTTCCCATGCTTCCTTCCAGTATATGGGTTTTAAGACTACTGAGACAGGAAAACATTGCTTGGCCTGCAGACAAATAGTTAGAAGAATTTGTGAAAAGTTTGACTATTGTGTAACAAAATGTAAAAAAAAAGAAGGAAATAGGTTTCAGACAATGCTGTTGTTCTGAGAATCTGAATTCTAAGAACATGTCTTCTTGGAATGCATGTTGCACTGGACACATCTGAAGTTTGTTTTGGATAAGAGCTCAGAGAGTATTGTTTTTAATATAAGTATATGTTAAAATATTAATTTATGAGAATTTTCAGAATATTTGACTTGCAGTCATGAGATGAAATATGCTTACGCAGAAAAGATTATTTCATTTTACACATTCAACATAATAATGCAACATAACATAACATACTGAGGATGACATGAGATTAGATAAAGCAAAGATGATAGATTACTCACTATGCAGGCTCATCAGCTGTACATCAGTTATCCCCAGCAGGCCATTTCATTCTGAACTTCCTGAGGAGCATACAGCACAGCAGCCTGTGAGGCGATTTGTGCTGACACTGACAAGCTCTTTCACTATCTATAACTGGGTACTCATTCATGCATGAGGAAAGCAGAGTGAAGTACACAATGCACCTTTCTTAAAAATACAATGTTGTGAAAAAAACACATGGGCCAGTCATGGATTTTGAACCAGTGTCGTCGTGATTTCAAACTCAGATTTCACTCTAATTATAATGCCTCGCACATTTAACACTGTATGACAAAATTTGTAGCCTCAAAAATAACTCATACTCATAACCTTTTGTAAATCAGGCCCCTGGCTCTTAAAAATCGTTATCTTCAGGCAGTTGCATGTAAAAATAATCACATCTTTAATTTACTATTTGTTACAGTTGTATGTGCTTTATGCCATGATGTTAATCACAAACAGCATAGGGACATTTTTAACTTCTCCTAATTACAATACGTTAAAGAGGTGACAGAGGACTAAAACTTTGTGCGTTGGTTTCTTCATCTTAAGTTACGCCATCTACCTTATGCGGTGATCTCAAGATGAATTAAGAGGAAATAGCAAGATGAATTAAATGCAGGTGTGAAGAGAAAGAAGTAGGACCTATCAGTAGCACCCGCCAATCACTCACATACTAGTAGTAAAAGTAACACTTTAGTAAACCAAAATAGCTGGATGAAGGTATGCAAATTGTCATGTGATGAAAATGGCATTAAGGGAAGAGAAACACATTTTCCAGATCTTCAAGCAAATCAAAACTGCACACATTCTGAAAAAAAAATTGCAAAATTCCATAAGACTTGAAAACTTAAAATTAAAATAAAAGACCACATGAATTTCTGAAGTAAAGTTCTTTCTTTATTCTGCTTATTCATTATTTCATAAATATGTGTCATGTTGCAATAGAATATGATAGAGGAAGAGTGGATGTTAAAAAAAAGAATACCGGGTACCCTACACCTGACATTGCAAAATCTGATTGTAGAAATCATTTTTAATTTGAAAGATAACGCAGAGGAAAGAATTGTCTAATACACAATAAAATAAGTAAAAAATGGTGTAGCTATGGCATTGTGCGACTGAGTAAATATAATGAGCTGATTTAACTCAAATGAGTACTTTTTTTCTTCTTATAACATCTACATCCTTTTTTGGAACCAGTGGTTACAAAACACAAAGAAAAATATATATACAATACAAGATGAAGCAGTATCACTATGTAATTATGCACACATACACAAAAAAAGATCTAAGATCAGACAAGATCTTACAAAACTGATTATCTGAGTTTGACAAACAAAATTACGTAGATGGAAATGTCTATTTGGGTGACAGTCTTATCTTGATTTTTGATAATTTTGCATTGAAAAATTTATCGCCTCTTCATCCAATAGGAATAGGAGTATCATTTAGTATCAATTTCCGATTCCAAGACTTAACTCATCTGCAGCATGCCCACCATCACTCCATTGAATTTTAAATATATAGATATGGAATAATTAACTCACTGACTGCCATGGCCGACTGGAATCAGTCAAACCGCCGAGACTGCTGACTGCCAAAGCCAAATCCAATCGGTTTCATATTTTTCATTTTTTCTTCTACTTTGAGCCGATGTGGCACTTTCCCACGTTGACATATAACTATCTTTCTACTTTTAACTTTTAATATGGTATCGATTGCTCATGCCTAGCAGCCTTTATTTACTAGTGGGAGAAGTGTAGGATAAATCTTTGAAAATTCACAATGTTCGTATCTTTTCTCATAAATAGGGGATTGATGACTCAAAATATACTGGCTGGTTCAGTACGAAAAAAAGTATTTTTCACAAAAGATTTAAATATTTTCACAATTTATGGAAAAAGGTATATAAGTTATAAATAAAAAGATTTATACCACTGAAAAGTGTGTTTTAAGTTGGCATGCTTTTTCATCTATTTGTTTACTGTTAAAAATAAGGTCCCACAGTGATTTTGTAAACAACCTACTGAAATGCCCGACATTCTTCAGACAGCAATAGAAAATCGCCCGGTAGTCAGTGATTAGTTCAGCGTTATAGTTAACGACTTTGTCACCCTAATAGTAGTAAATATTGTAGCGATAAGCATTATTTAGATGACATGGCATCCAAAGAGACTGTGCCTAAAAAACAGCTTGAGCAATTATATTACACATGTATTAGATGAATGATGATATTTTTAAAAGTGACATGAAACTACAAGCACATGTAAACATATATTTTAGCATCATTCTCTATTTAATGTCATCTAAATAAAAATAAGAAAACTTAACAAATTGAAACTGAAGACTTTTAGTTAACTTAAAAAATATGTGAAAAATATGTCAGCCATAAGAAAATAGTTATATCTCTTCTCAGACATTGAAAAACTGTCATTAAAATGCTGTTGGTACAGAGTGTCTTTGACACATTATCATTAAGTGACTAAGATTGCTAATATTAGTATAAAGATTATGATATTTATTTTAAGTAATTGTATATTACTACACAAACTGCAATAGAAAATACATGGTAATGTTATTTGTGTCAGTACTAGCAGGTACCTTAGAGTTTTTTGTATCAAAGTACAATGTTAGTTTTATGTTATATGTCTATGTATGTACCATAATGAATTCATCAGAAATGTCCACTTTTGCATAATATTCATTATTCAGGTAATACATATGTCTGCCATACATATGTATATATAACCGATAAGACACATTACAGATATACATATATGTGTCAGGTATGTTTGTTTTCTTTTAAGTAAAAGAATATCAAGGCAAAGTTCTGGAGAAAATAATATATAACAAGAGATCTAGGAGATGCTCAATCATGCATTCAATTCAATCCCTCTTTTCAAATAGACCAATTAGGTAATTCTATTAATAAATGAAAAGCCAGAGTAATACTCATTAAGTATATGAGAGAAACTGAAAATGTTATTAAGTTTAAAAGAATCCTCATTAATATGAAATTTAAGCTCCTGAATTAATCAAAATCTTTAACATTAGTTAAGTTTTAATACGTAAAAAACAAAACAAATCTCATCCTAAAAATAAGAAAGTAAGCTCCTGAATTAATCAAAATCTTTAACATTAGTGAAGTTCTAATACGTAAAAAACAAAACAAATCTCATCCTAAAAACAAGAAAGCTGTCGTTGACATGTTTTTGAGAATCAAATTCATCATTTGAATTTTCAAGTAAACTGATATCCAATACGTAGTATATTGAGAAAACTAAAGCATGAGTATTTTGTTTGTCCACTTGCCGATAATTTAAAAACAAAATTTGCCTTTTCTTTTTCAAATATGCTTGTAAATCTATAAGAATAGTAAGTCATGATTTAACTTGTAGTAAGTTTTTGATCACTCTGCTTTTAAGGAATACAATGATATTATTTATAATGTAAGTGAATCTTACATAATTTACTATGTACTGTATGGTTCAAATATTTCTTTGTGTTGATATAAAAAGCACAAGCTGGTGGTAGTCATTTCATGTTAGGAGATTAAAATTATGACAGAGATACAATTTAAAATTGTGACTTTGGAAAGGTCTTGTCAACTACTACATTTTAAAAAACTCTTATGAAATGAAAAAAAAAAACCCACACAGATTTTGTGAGAAAAAAAGTTTTCCTATCACACTGAAAAAATCCCCATGTTCCCTTAATTAAAATTGTTGGGAAAGTGAGAGTTCTGGTTAAGGTAAAGTTATGTTAAATCATTTATAAGAGAAAACACATTCTCCCATTGTATATCTGATTAAAGTAAACTAGAAATTTTATACAAACATTTTTTTGACATGTTTAATCATGAAATTCAACAAATGGCATGGTGAGATGAAGATGACAGTGGGAAACATCAATGCATCAACATGTTAGGTCACAAAACAACATCATCACTGGTGGGACATAGCTCTCATGGAAAGTCGCACTACCATCATCAAGCTGCAGAAAGATAAAGAACAAGTTGTTTGAATCTGAACAAATTACTGAATGCTCTGATAAAGTCCTTACTGCTTTCATATGAACGCAATAATCTATATTGTTTTATTTGTTTGTATATATATATATATATATATATATCCTTTATCCAGTCCAGAGGTATAAAAAACCCCAACCAAAATCCAATTTGGCAGGGTGTAAATAAGCAAAATAAAAAAAATGTGACTACCTTGGACGGCTTTCCGACAGATTACTTAACTTTTAAATTTAAAAGCCGACAATTTTTCAATTTTTTTATAGATGTACTATATTGGGTCACAATTAGTGACAACAGCGACATTTCACATGTTATAATCATTACATTGAGGGTCGGGTGTCTTTCAATGGAATTTGTGTGTTGTTTGCATAAAGAAATAAGCTTATTCGAACAGATCAAATTATTTTTTCCCCAGAAGTTTCAAAATATAAAAAACCCATTGATTTAGCAGATAACAAAATGTTTTGGCTCAAGATGTGTTGTTATTCTCATAACTTGCTGTAATGTAGATAAAGGTATTGTAACATTACAGTTCGTTCAATCAGAACAATAAGATATTCATTTTAAATGATAAAGATGAATTTATAGTCTGTATCCCCACACAAGTGCAGGCTCACCAACTATACATCATTTATCCCCCAGCAGGCCAATTCATTCAAGTCCTCAATTCCTGAGGGGGCATACAATACACAAGCCTGTTACACTCTTCATACGAATGCTCTAACAAGATCTTTCTTTACATATAGCTGGGTACGCATTCACACTTGAGTAAAGTGAGGAAAAATAAAATGAGGAAAGTAGAGTGAAGTACATTTCCTAGAGTACAACATTATGAACCCCCCCCCCCCCCAGCCGTGGGATTTGAACCAGTCTCGTTGTAATTACAAGCTCACAAGACTACGATCAGCTACAACGCCTCATATCCTAAATGAGATAATTAACTTTAAATTAAAACGACTTTTTAATCTTTAATCAGTGCAATATGGCCATTGCATGACAAAACGTAAATCTACCCTGTTGTCCCCGCCTTAGAGTACACAGTGAGCGGGAGAGGTCATGACCTTCGACAATGTTGTGCAGCATAGGGCTAGAACTATAATTCAGTGTTTAGGACCAAGAAAAAAGATCCTGCTTAGCCTAGGTGGAATGCTGAAGAGGTTGATGTGATAGTGAAAGGAAGCGTTTTCTCCTGTTTCTTTCTTCATTGATTCAATATCGCATAATGTAATTATTGGTGGAAAGAGACAGTGTCAGTGTCAGGATATATCATAATGTCCCCTAGAGTTTTATTAGGACATTCCAGTTTTGTCTAGTTAAAATGTGCACATTAGAAAGGTCGTGCGTGGGCAAGTACCCCAGTGGCGTTTAACCCTTAACCCACTAAGCCATTCGCTCCCTATGTAATCCCAGTTTTTTATGAAAGTTCATGAAATTTGAGGTTTTATATGTAAAAAGTCATAACTTTGTAACTACACATGATAAAGCAATGAAATTTTCAGGACGGCCAGAGGGATGGAGATGGACACGCTACATATCAAAGTGATTGAATATGCAAATTAGGTCACATGACATTGGCGCCATCTTGGAAAGTTCATTAATATGCATAAATTCACTATTACATGGCATTCTTTGCCATTTCTATTGCAAAAAAGATGAAAAATTATGTTTTATTGTTGAAAAAGTTAGATGAATGAATAAACTTGGTATTAAAAACAAATTGGCATTGGTTTGTCTTTATTTTTACACTTTTACAGTGATGTAAGTGAATGAAGAAATAACCAGAAATGAGGTCACATAATATATAAATGCTCAAGCTTCATACTCACATTTATTTATTCATTTTTCCATAGAACTACAACACATAATAAAACCCGAAACAAGGTGGACAAAAAGAGCTACTCCGCATGACTGACAGAAAAGCGTGTTTGTGTCCTTATTTTTATTTTCTTACAGACCTTACAGTTTGGTCTGTGTTTTGGATCCTCATATTTGGCAGGATAGTAAGGGACAAGGATTCGAGCCACAGAAGCAGGGTTCGGTTGAGAACGTTTCTCAACTGCACGACAAGCGAGTTTGGTCTATGATGAGACGTTGGGAGACTTGCTCCCTGAAGCGCTTGCTGGTAACAGTGCTTTGGGGGTTCTTGGATTTAAAAAGGATAAAGGAATTTACCAAGCAGGTTTTAATCAAAAAATGATAAAGAGTTTGGTACCATTTGCATGACTTGTACGTGTATGCTTAGTAGCCGGACACCTGGTCGTATTGGTCAACTCCTCCCATATATTTGTTGTAATCCTCTACGCAAAAAGGCTTCTCAACTGAAGTATATCCTGATGGATCCTTCTTACTTCTTTTTCTCTTCATCAGTGTTATTCGTGTGAACCGACGAAACCAGGCTAACTCTTTTGGAATCGTGCCAGGTTGTAGCGATAATGTTCCCGTGACGAGCAAACACGGGTGGCTCCACTTTTTTAGTTTTTGTTTTTCTTGTTAAGAGCCTTTGGAAAGTTTTTTCTATTATCTATCAGTCCCCACAGCACCTGTCTGTTCAGAAACAAGGTCCTTTACTAATTTCAGTGAGGTGTACCAATTGTCAAAAAAAATCACATGTCCTTTCTGTTCAAATCCCAATAAAAGTTCTTTGACGACTATTTCTGATCATGTCTCCCGTGATTGATCGGAAAAGTTTCCTTGCCAGTATTGCCAGTATAAACAATAAATTTTAAAAGGTAGTGAGTTTGAGAATCTACAAGGGCAAAAAGTCTGAGTCCAAATTGTGTCGGTTTGGCTGGCATGTACTGAAGGAATTGAACCCGGCCCTGAACGCAACCATAGATTCATCAATCGACAATTCCATGGATGGTGCAAAAAAATGTAGATATAGTGGTTGCATTATATCAAGAAGTTTCTTAACTTTGAAGAGGGGATCAAAGTGTTTATGGCCTCTAGGATGGTAAAAGGAATTGTCATTGAAATGTAAAAATGAACGCAGAAGAAGATATCTATCACGTGGCAAGGCTTTCGTGTATGGTATTTCGTTGAGCCTGTATACTTTGCGCCAATGGTTCACTTCTGCCGCTTTTTGGCACAAACCCATGGCTATCTAGAGACTTATAAAGGCATTTATTTCTATGTTGTCAGTCTCCTTGCATTTATTTTTCCTAGAACTAGGAGTAAGCACTTGTTCTTCTATGACTTGAGCTGCATATTTGTTTGTTTCCTCCCTGTTTGTATCAATTACTATATCATGACAAAACAGTTTGAAAAAAGCCAGAGGTTTGTCTTCTGTCTCCATATCTGGATCAATTGTTATATTTTAGTTCCCTATCTGATATGGATTAAAATCCATGATCCTTTCTCTAGGATTAATAGCTTCATCTTCACTTACAATCTCCCAATTCCGCTCCTGATCACCAGTAACACGTCTCCTCCCAAAAATTGAAGCTCTATTTATATGAGCACTATTGACACAGTCACCCGTTTCATCAATGATGTTTTGATTTGGATGGCTCTGTTCGAATCTGTATCACTTGAACTAGATCTAAAATTATCTGTTTCGTGAAAATATTCATCTCCTGAATCGTCATCATGCTGATAAATGTCATTGTCATCATCGGATTCCATGTCAGAAATGTGAACAAATGATAAACTGGTAAACAGCGCCAATAAAAGAGCTAAAAGATCAATAGATTTACGAATTTCAATGTGAAAAATTAGAAAGAAAGTGTAACGTATGTCACGCCAAGGGAGGCTACTCCCGTAATTCTAAATCTACACACTTTTTAGTATTCCCTCTTAAAAGAGGTCTATTATAGATTCGCCTTTTAGCGAGCTCAGCATTCAGCCTATATACTGGAACACTCGCCTTTTGGCGAGGTTAGTGGGTTAAGGGTTAATACCTTATTTCAAAATTACAATGTTCTTTCTCAAATTTATGAATGTTTTCATGCAATTTGTCCACTCAAGTGCAAGACTAGAAAAAATGATGACGGGGAAATCCAGTAAAGCTATCCATTATAACTCCAGAGAAGAAATTGGAGGAAGGTCCTTTATTTTTATCAGCTTATCTAAAACTGAAGAAAATGGCATACACACACACAACATACACAGATTCAGAAAAGAGAGAGATGGAGGAAGAGAGAGAGATAGAGACAGAGATAGATAGATAGATAGATAGATAGAGAGAGAGAGAGAGAGAGAGAGAGAGAGAGAGAGAGAGAGAGAGAGAGAGAGAGAGAGAGAGAGAGAGAGAGAGAGAGAGAGAGAGAGAGAGAGAGAGAGAATCAGTGTGTGTGTATGTGTCTTTGCACTTGTGTATTTTGTACTGTAGAATGAATGTAGAAAAAATTGTACCTTGAGGGAAACCCAGCACAGCAAATTCATATCCCTTTCATTGTCTCCTCTCTTGTATTTTTCTTTCTTACTCATTCCTACCCCCCCCCCCACCTCTTTCACTCATGTCTTCACTTTCTTACTCTTTCCTACCCTCATTTTGCCCCTCCCCCACCTCTCTTTTCAAGCAAGAAGGCAATTGTATTGTAAGGCCCTGGCTAAAAGACGCTCAAATTTCAGTATTTCAGTGACGGTGCAGCCAAAGTATAACCATTACACTTTTATTACAGTTCGGTCGAACATTGACTATAAAGTTTATTTGTTGTTTTTTTTAACATGATAAACTAGGTTGTAACTTTTGAAATTTCCTTTCAATGAATAAAGCCATTTACCTGAGTGCTGCCACTAACCCGGCAGGCATGAACTTTCCTGTATTTGCAAATCTGTAACCCATCACACCAGTCAGTAAAGCAGAGGTTGCTAGAAAATTAACAAATTGGAGACAAGGGTGAACGTTAAATTTTAGACAGTCTTCTAGCGAGTGACTCAGATTACTGTACCCATACATTAATAGTACCCTGTACCACATACTAATAGTACTAGCACTAATGTTTTTTTTATTTATGGTATACTAAAGATTGTTTGGTTAGGAACCAAACTTTCAGAGATATTTATAACCTTTGATCTATAATAGCTCTTTGCAGTATCCAAATCACAAAAAGTTCACATTATTTTTGTTACTTCACAAATGACTCTGAAATTCAGTGAAATTACTCATTTTTTAAATATACACAAAAGGCTATATTATTTATGTAATTTCTTCAAGCAAATTAAAAATGTCATCCATTTAGTTACAGATTTCACATAATGCAAAAAAATGAATGTGTACATCATTGTCCATAATATCTTTTCTTTTTTTTTTTTTCTCAACCTAATGTGTATTGTACATCACAAAGCATGAAATTGCTTTAAAAATAACTTTTGACAAGAAAATGCACCAAGGGCCTCTATCTTGTACCATGAGTATGCATAAACAGTCATGTCTTTTTTATACTGTCTGTTCTTCCATCTTTTTCTTTACCTTCACCTTGAGCTGTACCAATGCTATAGTGTGACAACAGCAAATGCTTTCCACCCCTGTTTTCTTTATGCAGGCAATCATGATCACTTTTCTTTCAATATTAATAGAATAGCCAATACATTCAATTGAATCCCAGTAAATATGCAAAATCATGTCCCATAAGAATTAAAAAGAAGATTTTTTTCTTTTACAATGAAATTTATGAATGCCATATGCTAGGTTGGCAGTTCAATCTTTTGACTTACCAAGAGGCACAGTAACATTTTTAGGGTCTTGTCCCATTTGATATGCACCAAACATCATAACAGCTCCACAAGCAACACCCATGGCAAGTGAAGGAGTGCTGCCTTTAAAAATGCAAATTGATAGGATGTCATTGAAATATCAATCAATTGTCCATTCTTTTTCATATTAAAAACAAATATATATATATATATAGAAGTCCATTACAATGATATATATATATATATGCACAGTCTATATACAATATATAAAAACGCACATATAATGTATATTTAGATGCTTTCATTATACTACACATTTATCACATTGTCACTGTAAAAACATTTATCACCATCACCTGACAAAAGGCATTTTCATATCCACACGATCCGAACCCCCCAAACACAGACTTCACATCTTTTGAGAACTAGGAAAAGTCAGGAAACTCCCCCAAGAATTTTCACAGTCTGAAAAAACATGACTTTTCCAATCTTACTTGCTCCACAGTCCTATTGCATCATATGATAGATTGGTAATATAACATGTATATTTTGACAAAAAGAGGAAATGGGGATGGACCATTTTGTGAAATAGTAGTAGGTATATTTAGTGCTTTCATTATACTACGACTATGCTGATGGACCATGGAACTCATTCCATTTGTGCCATGACATTGTCCTAATCTAATAATGTAGGTATGTATTCCCAATGCACACCATAATGCCAAGACTATATGACTAATATGTATGCCAAGATAATATGACAATATGGCCTTCCACACTGTAATTGTAATTTCGATTCCTCTCTCTCTCTCTGCTCTTTTCATTTTACTGATCAATGTTGTGTTGTACAGACATATCTAGCTCTATCTCAATTAGATAGACTTACATAAACATCTTTCTTTCAGTTCACATTGTAATACATAAAATGGATATGGAGCGAGCGCTTTATATGGACAACAGCAAAAAGAAAAAGGAAAAGGGGAAAGAGGGTCATTCATGCATGCCGCTGGACACGCAATGCATCTATTGCTTTTTACCTGCTTTGACATATCCAATGATACCACCAGCTGCAACAGTTGCTGCATATGCAGCAGTCAAAATGTCCAATGCAAAAGGCATAATGAAGGAAAAAGAGGCTTGTGCTGCTTTGCAAAGTGTATCTAAATCAAAAGATTTGTAATTATAAGTGCGTATGAGCGACGTCTTGAGAGATTAGATCTACCTACCACTCTCACTTCTCACCATTACTTTAGTTTCGAGTTGTTCGATCGTAAATAGAATGATCTCCCCTTTTCAACTCTGACAATGCTACTTTCACTTTCGCATTCAAACCTATGCGAAATCATTGCATTGTTCATTGTAAAATCTAATATAAGATTTAAATCTAGATTTAGTTCTAGATTTGTACATGATTGGTAATATATTTTTAATTGATGATATGATTCTGTTATTGGTACTCTGTTTCTTTTTTAAAATAAATAGAATGCTTAAAATGTAGATTATAGATATCTAGATCTAGAAATCTAGTCTAGACTAGAAGCGTTAAAATTAAAAAAATTAATGCAGAATAATCAATGGCATGACCTAGAATCTATCTAGATCTAGATGCTATGCAACTATACACTCATACTTATTTAGGCACTCCTTAAAATGTAATGTCCTGTTTGACACAATTAAATTGTTACCAAAGACCATACAAACTACTAAGACAGGAAATTCACTTCGCACCGTCGGTAACAACAGTGCATAGGAGGGTATAATCGCCGTGGGCTGGGTGAAAATGACTTACGCATGTATCGCTGCCAGGCAGAAAGTAGAAGATGCCCATGCTCAAATTAAAGTTACATATGGCGAGCGCGAAGTGATTGTCGTGTAAATTTATTAGTGTATATATATAATATATATTATATATATATATATATATATATGTAAAAATAAAATATATGGTATTGCTATACGTTTTTAGAATTATTGAACGGCATCCTTTGCCTTAATAAGAAAGTGAGAGAGACAAACACAGAGAGAGAGAAAGAGAGTTGCCTTAGTGAGAGAGAGAGAGAGACAAACAGACGTCGACTGTTTTGGACCCATTGACCAGATCTGTTGATGATTTGAATGAGAAAATAAAGAAAACCAACAAATTCATAAAGTTGAATTGTTAGCTTGATGATTTATCTTATTTCCTTACAGTACATGTATCAATATCATCATCATAGCTACATGTACTATAACTTTCCTGAATTTAAAGAGCAATTGAAACCTTTATCTTCTAATCGTGAAGTGTACCCCATGTTTAACGCATCTATTTCAATTAGCATGATACGCTGAGTAAAGTCAATAATGAACTGTACACAACAAGCTACACAGGGATCTTTGATCTCTCAAACAGATCATTTCACATATCCATCTTGACATATAGTTTAGGACCAAAGGGAAAGCCAGTGTTTGAAGTATATAGACTGCAACACTACTTTATCATGGACTTTGATGAGAGGCTAACATTGAGAGGTGGGAGGAAGATGTGAAAAACCTGAGGTGGTAAGCACTTGTGAAAGCAATAAAACAGGAGGCCTGTTTCTTTCATCATGAGCTGTGGTCACAGTATTAGCAAGAGGCCATTGAACATTCTTGGTAGTTTTTACGTTGGCCGATTGTTCTAATTAGATGTGATGAAGAAACAATCGACTTAAGCAAAATAAATAAATGTCAGTCATTGAAACTACTACTACAACGTGTTTGACACAGCCAGCCATGCCCATCTTCATTTGACTAGAGCGAAGCCTGATTTAATTTTGTGCACCTTTGTCGATTATTCACATGTATTTCATCTGGTTAAAGTAATACCCAACGTATGATTACAACAAGATGTATCGGTAGATATACAATATTGACTTTAATTGACAAAATTTGGTCGTACATGTTTTAAATTGGTAAAGAAATACAGATAACAGAGGTGTCGCTCGCAGGACACGTTTTGCAAAAGTCCGATGCCAATTGGCGTCCATAGCAGCTCTAGGGGATATATTAACGTCGTCCAAAAATGTAACTAACTATGTTTCATGCATCAACTGCTACTGCATCAATTTCTTCTCCTGTTATCTGGTTACGTTACCTACACATTCCACACCTTAGATGGTCATATCTGGAGCCTTCTCTGTGTGGTAGGCCTACTGATAGTGATATGTTGTAATAGATATCCATCCATTATACTTAATCTAATCTTATCTCTCTCAATCGTGGGCAGTTGGCGGGCACTACTGGTAGGTCCTACTTCTTTCCTTTCCTTCTTTCACTTATCTGTCATCTTGCTGTTTCCCTTAAATCACCCTGAAATCACTACAATTGTAGGGGGGGGGTGAATTTCAATGAAACAAACAAAATTCTCTTGCAATCATTCTTTATCAATACAATGAGCATGCATTAGGGTGACTGACACAAACTGACTTGAACTTACCTTTCATGTTGCATAGGAAATCTAAAATACCCAAGGTCTGGTCTTGTTTGACAAGAATTGCTGCAATTAATTGCGGAACATCATTGATTTTGAACAATTGTTTAACACGCATAAAGGGGTTGGTAAGGGCTTGACCTAATTACACGTTTCGCAGCTAGTTTCATGTCTTGGTAGTTTAAATGGTCTTTGATGTAACTAAAAACAGTGGCCAGGTGGTGTTTAACTTTAATGCCAAATAGCGTTGACTATCAGATCTAAGTATTTTAATGAGTATTACGGTTTCTATTCTATCTTAGGACTTTTATTCAGGGGGGAGAGCCCTCTGAAAACCCCCTTCCACTTATTATCACTTCATTCCCATTTAAAAAAAAAAAACTAATTAGGTATTCATATCTGGCCAAGCATTTCTGGGTTATAACGGGACATCACATCTTATTAAGGAGTACCCTAATTTAAACTATACTAGACATATATCTTCTAGAATTGATACAATTTTATAGATACCTATGATGTAACCCTTAAGTACGAGATATGTATCTGAGATCTAAAATAGATCAATTTTCTAAATCCAGGTGCTAGGGCTGAACAAGTTCCTACTTTTTTGTTATTCCCAGTTGGTAGTCTGTCGGCTGTGATCTTGTGGAAATTTTGTTCATAAAGAAAGAGAGAGAGAGATGGATTTATAGTCTGTGAATACTTGCACAAGTGTTGGCCTAGGTGTTTTTTCACAACGTTGTTCTCTTAGGAAAGATACTTTGCTGTGCTTTCTCACTTGACTCAGGTGTGAAAGAGTACCCAGTTATAGGTAGAGAAAGATCTTGTCAGAGTGTTAGTGTGAAGTGTCTAACAGGCTGTTGTAACTGTATGCTCCCCAGGGAGTTGAGAAGGACTTTGAATGAAATGTCCTGCTGGGGGATAAATGATGTACAGGCAATGAGCCTGCACTTGTGTGGGGATATGGACTATAAATCCATATCTCTCTCTCTCTCTCTCTCTCTCTCTCTCTCTCTCTCTCTCTCTGTCTCTCTCTCTCTCTCTCTCTCTCTCTCTCTCTCTCTCTCTCTCTCTCTCTCTGTCTCTCTCTCTCTCTCTCTCTCTCTCTCTCTCTCTCTCTCTCTCTCTCTCTCTCTCTCTCTCTCTCTCTCTCTCTCTCTCTCTCTCTCTCTCTCTCTCTCTCTCTCTCTCTCTCTCTCTCTCTCTCTCTCTCTCTCTCTCTCTCTCTCTCTCTCTCTCTCTCTCTCTCTCTCTCTCTCTCTCTCTCTCTCTCTCTCTCTCTCTCTCTCTCTCTCTCTCTCTCTCTCTCTCTCTCTCTCTCTCTCTCTCTCTCTCTCTCTCTCTCTCTCTCTCTCTCTTTCTCTTCTTTCTATCTCTCTCTCATGTTGCCTCTATCGTTCTGTCTCCTATCTATTCTTTTTCTTTCTCCATCCCTCAAATCTGCCACCTCCCTACATCATTCTCTATCTCTCACTATCTATGTCGCAATTTAATTTATAACACGGAGAAGGAAAAAAGCACAGGTTTAAGCTATCTCAATTACCACTGCCATCCCATCCCATGATTCGGTGAAGCAATTATGGATCGATAAAGCCACAGTAAGCATTGCATGAACGGGATGCAAGGTGCGAAATCAGAAACATATGATGCTATGCTTGGGATGATGATTTGGTGAGAGTTTGTCTAAGATTGTAAGATTTTTTTAGACTCTGGGATTTCATCATTCACTTGTAAATTCACCAATGTTCTCTCCTTCATTAAGATTTTAAAAATAAAAGCAGAAAAAACAACATGGCAACAAGCTTAAATCATTATCCTCCCACAGGGTAAAACAAATAAAATTAAAAGAATAAACAAGAGTTAATCACTTATTATGAAGATATCAAGTTCATTAATTGTAATTCAGAACCCTAACAAATATTACACTACATTTTTATCAATGAAACTGAGTAGAGTGAGGACATGCTTCCATTGCTGGTTGCAAATTGGCATGGCAACCATCTTATTTTCTATTTTTCTCAATTTGGATTAAATATGGCTTTGTATATATTAAAAATTGCATGTTTTTATATCTCAATAGCAGCCAAGATTTTCTTCCACCAATCTCCGTAAATCAGGTTCATCATTGTGAACTGTTTAACTTTTGGAGCCACATGTCTTATCACTGTTTATGTACAATGTTCTCAGCCACTCATCCAATAATAGCTGAAAGGGATCTTTGTGGGCTATGACATTGTGTGTACACTCTTGATTTAGATGTAAAAACAGTCACTTAGAATCTATAAAAGGGGTGTGGGTGTTTGGCCAGCACTATGGGTACATGTATATGTCTTATTGCTTCTTTTACATTACTTCTATCTTGCTATTTCCTCTAAAATTCCCCTGATATCACTACATAGGGTGGACAGCATAAATTTCAGTGCAATGAATAAACACATATCAAAGCAATGTAGGGGCTGATAGAAAGGGAAAAAAGAGGGCAGGCAAGGAAATTCGGGACACAAAGAGAGAGAGAGACAGATAGACAGACTAACTGATAGACTGCCTGACTGACAAACAGAGACAGACACAGACTGACTGACAGACTGACTGACTGATAAACAGAGACAGACACAGACATATTGCAAGACTAACAAATATAAAATAAGTTACGCTCAGATAGCAATGTCATTTGAACCAAAATATTCTGATCATTTATGTCCCTATATGTTTTTTTGTTTTATGAACAGCTGATATCTTTCATGTATCATGGCCGCTTCTACTTCTCTCCCGAATGTAAAGCCTTTAGTGCCAACTAAACAGGTTAGTCAGATTACCCTCATTTTTATTATTTTCCTTTATTCAAAAGAATCCATTTATTATTATGACATATGTTATACATAACTAATACATTATGATATAAGGTGTAAGTTATAACAAATTAATCTTTGATGGCTTGTATATTGTACATGTATGTGCATCATATTTTCATGGCTTTTTTTTAAAATATTTTCTGTCAATTTAGAGGGTTCAACATAAGTTTAACACTCGATTAAAGGAAACGGGACAACATTTTTATTATGTTGGGTTTTTTTTTCAGGTTTGAGACATTTGTATCAGTGTGAACAAAATGATGAAGCTAATCTATACGATGTCATCCTATTTTCATATTGTTTTTGATGACACTTAAACCTTGCTATACCGGCTCTTGCTAAGCCATTATTCTCACTTAACTTACCTAACTTTTCACCTTTGTTCAGATCAGGTAGTATGATAGAAAAACAATGGTGCAAGTCATTATACCTCCATCCACCAATGATTTGGTCTTAACGTTCCTTAATACGCTCCTTAATAGCTATTGCAAAATAAAATTAATTATGCTGCCAGCGTGCATCGCCACGCTCTTCCTTGAAGTGATGCAAACGGATAGAATCTAGTTTGGCTTGGTTAAAGATCACAGAGTCAAAAGCATCAGTGTCCTGTGTGTCGTGGTTCAGGCCTCCCCCCCCCCCCCCTCCCCCTCCCACATGTAAATATGTTGGAAACCTTGGATGTTATTTAGATCATGAACTTTTGATAATAGAACATGTTACTAAAACAATGCAGAGCTGCAATTTTCATTTAAAGAATATTATCAAATATAATCAGGATATTTCAAGACAAGATTTATTCTAGACCAAGCAACAACAAAATGCTTGTTACATCACTTATTCTAAGTCGTATGGATTATTGCAATGCTCTCTTAACATCTGCACCAAAATATTTGATGCAGAGATTGAAAAAGCTTCAGAATAAAGCTGCTAGACTAATAAGCTTAACTAAACATAGTGAGCCTATCATACCAGTATTAAAAGAACTACACTGGCTCCCAGTTAGTTACAGGATAGATTTTAAATTCCTTTGTTATTGTTACAATTGTTCATACACTCTTGCCCCATCCTATTTACAAGAGCTGATCAGTTTTCACCAACCCAATAGAGTATTAAGATCATCGAATTCCCTCTTGATCACCATGCCAACTAAAAGATATCTTTTATTGAAACGTTTTCAGTCATGCTGCCCATCTTTTATCTTTCAAAACAAGAAGCAGTCCTTCAATTCATTTTTTTAAAAGAATCTGAAGACCAAACTTTTTATGAGAGCTTTTTGTTCCTCTTACTAGTTTAAAAGCTGTTTTATTAAACTTTTAGTGTTTTTAGAATTGTAACTAACAAAATAAAAACATAATTTTGTTTGTTTTTGTTTGTTTGTTGCTGTACATTTTATATAATCTGTAGATCAAATTGTGTCAATAGTATTTTAATGTAAAGCGCCATCGAGCCATACTGCTACTACTACTACTGCTGTTACGACTACTATTATTACTACTGCAATATAACTTTATTGTAATACAGTAGCCTTTTCACTTACAGTGGGCCTACTTTATATTGCCAGACTTAACTTTTCCGTGATTCTTGTCTATCTACATCAACATTATATGACGTTTTTGCTCCTTTGCTTGTTGTAATAGTGGCTATTTATTACGCCATTCCCTTTATAAAGCCCTGTTACTGCTGGCACAGCAGTTGGTGGTATAATGAGGTTTGAACTTACCGTAGTCTAATATGAAATTTGTCTGTAACCTGCTAATATTTACTAAAACGACAAGTTTACCACGGTACAACATTACCAAGTCTAGAAAATTTCCTTTGATATTTTCTATATTTCATTATTTGCCATGAAATCTTTTAGTGTAAATGACTTTCAAAGTCACTTAAAAATAAAAATTTTAATTGATTAACTGTGGTTAGATTTAAAGCTATGCACACTGACAGTGACGACAGCAGTACTCCAAATTGAATTAGTCAGTTACTATGAATAAGAAGAGAAGACGGTAGAACTGGATTTACGCTCTTACTATTTAAATTGAATTTGTATTGTTCTTTCCTGCAATTTACATGATCTATTGCTTTCTACTAGATGAACGGAGCATTATTAAGGTGTGTTTCTACTCATACATGGTTGTTTCATGATATAATGATAACATTTTATTTCAGTGCTCTAATGAAGTATCTGGTGTGCACACAGAAGTTGTTGTTAACAAGTTTGAGGATCATCTTTTCATCATAGCTACACAATATATGAAATTCGGAACTGTGGTATGTTTGTCATTATAAGTATTGTAAGAAGCTGATGAGCGGAACTCACAAAACATTATTAGGCTTAGTAAAATGTTTAAACCACCTAATTTATGCTCCTTGTTCCATAAAAAATTTGGTCTGGGGGATTTTGGTAGGATTAAAAATTTTGCCCAGACTGCCTTATACAAACACCCAAGGGATCTCTAACGTGCGTTGTGATCTGCATACAGGACCTTCTTTTTATTGTTTATCTCTGATGGGACCATCTACCTGGACCAGGGGAGTAGATTTTACTCCAGAAAATTGTTCAACCAACGACCTTTGGATTGAGAGGTTGGCACCTTGCCTCTGAACTTCTGAGTTCTCCCCCCCCCCCTTTTTTTTACTAGCCTCAGTAGAGTTCTAACGTTGTAACTTTTTGTGAATTGGGCCCTAGGTGTGATAAGCATTAATAAAACAAATTTCTTGTTTATTCTTCGTTATCCTGTTTTATTGTTTCTGTTTTCACACCTTTGAATTTTAAATCTTGCTCTGTGCTGTGCGAATTTGAACATTAACAATTTTATTCCAAGATTCAAATCACCCAAGATCTTGTTGCTGATGAAGTTCAAGGCCATGTTCCAATGTTTTCTACACGGATATTACTTGGAAAAGATGAGGTGAACATTTTATGATTTTTTCTTTCCTGCTTATTAAAATCTTTCTTTATTTACTTTCAGATTTTCTTTTCCCCTAAAGATAACAATAATTGTTGTTTATATCTCAAAGGCTTTCTTTTAATTAAGTGTCTCTGTCTTTGTCTGCCACATCTTTTTGTGTCCTCTCCATCTTTTTTCATGACTGTGTGTCTGTTTCTCTTTTTTTCTTTCTTTCACTCTCATTCTGCCTTTCCCTTTCGCCCTCTCTGTCTCTCTCTCACTTTCTCTGGTGGACGATTGGCAGGTGCTGCTATTATGTTCTTCTTTCTTTTCCCTCTTTCACTTATCTTTCATCTTGCTGATTCCTCTTAATTCACCCTGAGATCACTGCATATTGTGGACAGGGTAAATTTCAATGCAACAATAAAGAAAACTCCATTTGTTTTATTTGTCTTTCTGATATGTGTCTCTCTGTCTGTCTCTATCCATCTCTCTCTCTGTGTCTGTCTGTTTGCGTGTTTGTCTCTCTGTCATCTTTCTCTTTCTGTTAATAATTATATGTGTCTATGTCCACACATATGATCAATTTAAATTTAATAGATATATTCATTCTTAAAAGGTCATTCTTATTTTGTTGCAAAAAGAGTGAAAATTTCAATATATTGCTGTAACTGTAAGCAATCTAAATTGTTTTTTGAGTGGCAAAATTAATATATTTGATGAAGTCATAGTGGAGAAGACAATGTCAACCACCCTTTTTTATTTCTCTTTTTAGCCTCTTATCCATGTCATTGCTCGGACAATTGTTGCAGCATTGAATCCCCCTATTCCTGTAATATTGAGCCTAGCACTGAAAACAACCTCTCATGAAGATGTTCAAGCAGTGATAGAAATGATCAAATCATGTTTATGACACTTAAAGATGACCTTATTTTTTCACACAATTGTTATTATTTCATGTTTTTCAAGACAAACATGTTCTGTTAGTTCCTTGGAACACTATTAGAATTAGAGTAAAAGAATGATTTGTATTGAAAATGTCATAAGAGATAATAAAGTTTTCTTACTACCTTCTTGAGTCTTCTTGAAAGATTGTTACTTGAAAGAAAAAGCTGGGGGCATATTTTAATATTTTGTTAATTCTCTCTCAATTATGAAAAAATGTGATCTTTCATTTACTTCCGTCAGTATGCAGTTTATCAATTTTTAATATGTTCCATCTAGAAGAAAAAAAAAACCTGTGGTGATAGAAAGTTTTCACTTTCAGGTGCAGTCAAATTGTTGATATGATACTTTATGATAGCCATTGTTTTGTTTTTATTTTTAGAACTTACACTTTCAGATATTTTTAGTAGTATCGGTCTGAGAAGACGCCCTTTGGTACATTGAACAATTGTGCTAGTAGGCAGACCATGCCGGTTAGCAGACAAAACTATATATAGCCAATGGCCATCCACTTCTACCTGATGAGCATGCAACAAATCAATGAAAGATTCTTCAGTCACCTACATCATATTGGTTGGACACATCTTTGATTTGATTGACAATGATTTACCTCAATCGTTTTCATAATACTTGTTAAGCAATGATGAATTTAGACCACTGCTATTGCTAATGGAGGACAATTGTTTACATGGCCCAGGTGAATGAAATTGGCACCTTCTTGTCTGGCAGATGGAGAGAGCTTGCAATCAGCACCTGTTTATTGCAGTTGAAAGGCATCTACACATCTTAATTGAAATACCTTCATATTAGAAATCTATGAAAAAAGACATCCGTCTCGACAGCTTTGACCAGTTAGGTTTTGTTAACAATTGTGTTGCTGGCTGGCCTGGGCGTAATGTTAAGGGGCCATTTTATATAGAACACATTCTGTTTCCTGATAAAAACGTGCTCTTAGTTGGCGTTATCTTATATCGCTAGTATTGTATAAAGTAGGTCGTATCTGTATCTGAGTTTGACTTCTTCATTTAACGTAGAACAAAGTCCATCTTTCACTCTTAGTCTGTACTTTGACAAGCAAAAACATTGTGTGACCCCTAATTTATTCTTAGCATTTGTATCAGAAAATCATGAATGAATGAGCAGTTTGAAATAAATGGTCAACACTCAAGGAGCCGAGTCACCAAGGTAAATGAAAGAAATGGTTGAACTTGCTATGCCTGAACAACCGACATGTATTTCCCTCCTACTTGAGACTCAGGTTTTTAAAAACATTTTGTAGACCTTAACTGTAATTGACATGACTTTTTGACTATTATTTTATGTTCCAATAATGTACATGTATACAGATTTTGTTGCTGTGAATAACTTTTGTTTGCTTTCAATGGAAAATTGAAAAGATTTTTTGCTATGGATGGAAAATGCTGACGACATCACATGTTTACAATATGGATGAAGGAAAAAGCTCTCGACTTGCTCTAACTTTTCTCCAAAACTTTTCAGTAACTTCAAACCTCAAGATTCTTGCTACCCTTAAATATCTTAAAACGTCATTTAAAAGTTACTAAATATATTTTGAAGCATACCTGATAAAAACAAATCTGTCCAAAAATATAAGGCTTATAATTTGTTCAAATCTGAGTACAAAAAGACTGGATAAATGATTTGATTTTTAGTTTTAGTGTCATGAAAAAGTGTTATAGTATTTGTGCTTATGTCAAATAAAATATAATATAGGCTTAATTCTCTTTAGCACCAAATTGAAATGATATCATGTTATTGCTATGTCAAAAAGAAAATCACTTATGCTTTGTTGTCTTTTTAATTTTGTTTTATGTTTAACTTTTTACATTTTGATTTTATACAAAAGCAATTGAAGTCAATTAAAAATTAATATGAGTTCCCTCTGTCAGACTTTGAATTCTTTGTTATTTAAGCATTTCATCTCAGATTGTGTGGGCAGCAATTGCAATGTTGATAAAGAGAGTGAATGTTATAAGTTGATGCTTGGCCAGACTTGACATAGAAGTTCTGGGAGAAAGGGAAGTATGATCAGTGTGGTGTTATTCCAGCAAAAAGAAGGTTAAAAATTCCAAAATTGCTTTTTACTTTACATGTTTAACTTCTCTTACTTTTTGATTTTAAAGTTGTGTTATTTAACAACTTTCACATTCTCACTTCCTGGAATACAAAAAAAAAAGAAGAAGAGAATACAAGCAAGCATTTCCCTGTATTGTGCCTGTTCCCAGAACCCTTCGCTATAATAGTTTTGTCAGTTTGAATTTGAAAGCAGAGATCAAGCTAGTTTTATGTCATTGAAATTTAGCCTGCCCACTGTTTGAGTACGTGATCTCAGGGTGAATTAAGGTAAAATTCAGATTGGAAAGGATGACAGGAAAGAAGGAGAACCTATCATCAACCAATATTCAGTAATAATGCAATATTTCATGGAGCCTTAGTCAACCCAATTAGTAAACACACTTTTAACTTAAAGCTGCCATGTCAATAAAGGTATTAAAAAAAACAAAAAAACATTGTCACCATGGTTTTGTGCAGTTCCCACAACTGATGCCATGGAGCATGTATTTACCTTACTATGGGTCATTGATGAGATGAGTAGCTCAACAGAAGATGCTGTCAAATTCTTAGAGTGAGAGTGAAAGTGTTTCTATATGTTGGGGTGAGGAAGCTAGGAAGGGTTAAGCAGATGGGCCATTATAACAAAGAAGTCATCAAAATGTCTTATATTTTAATCAATATACATTGTATATCTAGATAAAAAGTGAATGTGATCTACCATATTGCAGATTGATCTTCGTTAATCTAGGAATAATAAAATCATACTCAAAACTGTTACAAAGTTTATTTTCATACTTTCATAATACATTCAACTCTCATGTACAGCAAACTGAAAGAAGAAATGCAGTTTGTTGGAGGGCAGAAAAAGAGATTTTGTTTCTTTGAAATTTACCCCGTCCACCATTGCGGTGATCTCAGGGTGAACTAAGATGAAAGATAAGTGAAACTGAAAGAAGGAAAGAAAAGAAGAAGGACCTACCAGTAGCACCTGCAAAAAAAGAAAAAGAGATATCAAGACTCCTTCAAGTTCACTCTGAAACAATGTAACATCAATGCAAATCTCTGGGAGAATGCTGCTGACGACCGGCTCCTATGGTGGTCCATGATGAAATTTGGAGTGACAAACTTTGAGGCAAGGTTCATAAAGGAACAACAAAAGAAGAGACAGTTCCGCAAAGACAAAAATCATAAGAAAGCCTTTCAAGACACACCATTACCATGCCCTCACTGCACAAGGAGGTTCTCAGTAAGAATTTGGCTAATAAGCCACCTCCGCACTGGGTACTCATTCATATTTGAAACAAGTGAGGAAAACAGAGGCAAAAGATAAGTAAAACTGAAAGGACAATGTCTGGAAAAAATCCTAGGCCAGCCATGGTTTAACCTTTTTGTATGAACATTAAGCAGCTGCCATCTTGCTCTGTATGTTCAACTTCCTCTCTGCTGTGGCAACCCGGTTCGTTCACCTTTCTCCGACTTCCTGCCTGCTGATCTTCACAAAAGAATGTGGATCGGTCTGCACTTTTGCGCCACTACCTACAGTTGGTCCCGTGCCCTGACCCTTAGTCTTGTATTCTATTCTAAATTTAGAACAATATCATTATTTATGTGACCAATTAGAGCTAACATAAAAGAAGTGTGTCGCTTGTCAGTTTCTGTTGGGGGAAGTGTTGGTTTCTGTCGGTTTTAACTTTCAGTGGGGGTTTTGCATGTGTAGTTTTTTTTGTCGGTTTAAGCGCTAAGGGTTAAGAAAGTATCCTCATGGTTACAATCTCACAACACTTCATTGTGCCACAGAGCCTCATAAATTCATTGATCTTTTTATCTTTCTTCTTACAAATAACAAATATGCCCACATTATACTAGCTTCACTTGTCTGCCATTTTCAGCTTTTAGTTTTAGCACTGAATGAGTTCAGTTTAGCTTCATTGTATCTATGTCTCTGCATTGTATTTGTAGTGTTTGGTTGTGTTAACGTCGGGTTTGATCTTGCTTCTTGTCAGTCAATTTTCATTTTTTCAGTCATATATCAATATTATATATACCGGTAATCAAGTGTGAACAAACATTAATTTCAATATTTTCCTTTTATTCATAACTAATTTATATAAAATATTAAATATTATGTTATAAAATGATATATGTTACATTTACATATACGTTCACAACAATTAAAAAATTTGGCATGTGTATAAAAACATTATAGTTCTAATCGCCCTTTACTTTCCAACACAATTAGATCTTATCTTCCTCTTTAAAGAATAATATGCATGTGATGTTTGAAATTGGTTTGAGGGATTGAGTTGATAAAAAGGTTTACAGTACATACATACATACATACATACATACATACATACATACATACATACATACATACATACATACATACATTCTTTCATGTGTACATACCAAGCAAAAAATCAATTTGATAAAGATTTTGGACGGACTTGAGTAAACATCAATAAAGGCTTATCATTAACTATATTCACATACACTGATACAGTTTAAAAAATGTATATCATTTTGTTTTTTATTTACAAGAGAGATAGGTAATTAAATAACTATATGATTATGTTACTATTACTACAAAGATCTACATTGTATTTGTTCTAGATATAATTTTATTCTAGTAATGATGTGAAGAATAATTTCCTCTTATTAGATAAATCACCAATTAAGTAAATCTGCAAAGATTAATATGATTTCTCTTGATATTTTTAATCTCTTCACAGAATAAAAGTACTTTCCAAACACATTTGTACTGTATTCCTTTCAATTGGAAAATGTTTATTTTGAGTCAAATGCTTCAGGCTTTTTGTGTATTTGTTTCTTTAGTTATAATCAATTCTCTCAACGTTAAATAAACATAAAAGTAATACATTTGATTGGTGTCATATTAATTATTATATCTCAATGCTATCACTTCTAGAGCAGATATCAATGTAATCGGCAAACAAATGCGACATAATTTTTCATCTTTAGTAAGTTGATAATTTAAATTCCCACCCCCTTTTTCTCCCCATAATACTAAAATCACATTCTTTTCATCACATAAAAAAATGTTTTCAAAAACTTTCAAGTCATTAGCGTAAGCGTACTAAAGATGCCACATATATCCATATAGACATAACATTGTTTGTGTAGCCTTCAACATGTACAGCCAGGGCAAATTCCACATCACTAGTTTCCTGTGCATGGACACCAGTTGAGTACACAGCCTCTGTGATGGCATTGAGATCAGAGTACTGCATGTTCAGAGGGAATCCTGAGACCTGAAAAACAGGTGATCAAATTTTCCCAAAAATTATTGTTTAGTATGACTAGATTAACTCAACTGGGGTAATTGAAAGTTGTTCACTCAAACAAATATGTAAAAAATGACCATGGAAATATTTGATGATATAATTAAGTGGGGAGGGACAAGAAAACTAAAGTTTTACATCAAAAAAATTCTTACATGAAAAAAGAAGATTTTCTTTAGCTTGCATATCTATATTGATGTCCATATCTGTATGCCTATATATCTATGTATCAACATATATCACACTGAATTGATGCTAGTTTTTGTCAAAATGTCAAGATTATAGACAGCTAAATGACACTAGTCAATTTTTTCTATAGAATGAGAGCAAAATTGATGCGTGGAAAGATCAAACTTACTTTATACGATTTGAAAGAATCCTCAAGATCTTTAAGGCTTGTCTGATCAATTGGTTTGCCACAATTTTCTTCAAGACTGAAGAAAAACAAAAAGTTTAGTTTTGGTTATAATATTAGATCTGGATCTAAATCTTAAAGTTAATACAGGTAAAACAAAGTAAAACACCAGGAACCCTTTATTTTCCTGATAATATTAATTATTATGCTCTATGCGATTGTTCACAAATTCAGGTACAGTGAGATAAAAAGGAAAACAAAGTGAAGTAAATTTCCAACTACTTGTGTAAATTAATAAATTAAAATAACATAAAAAGATATTTTTCCTCCAACCAAATATATTATTAAAATATTCAATACTTTTGTCCACTTAAAATTACTTTGTTGACAACATGTATTAACACTGTACATTATTTCTTTTTTTCCTTTATATGCCATGCATATTATATGGGCTGTATGCATAAGCATTTAAAAACTAATTTTATGTCAGGTAACAAGCAAATTGAGGTTAAAGCAAGAGAATAACATGAAAGCTGCATCAAGATTTGTTTGTTTGTTTCATTGATATTTACTTTGTCACCATATGTGATGATCTCAGGGTGAATTAAGAGGAATCAGTAAGATGTGAAAGAATGAAAGGAAAGAAATGGGACCTACCAGTAGCATCCACCAACCCCCACACTGGATCAAGAAACAACACATTGTACTTTTTAATTCGTGCAGTTCTTACATTGGGAGCAGTTTGCGCATAATCTGTGTACAGTGACGGTTCCATCGTGTAATGTATCTGGTCCTCCATTCCATGATTTTATTCTTCAGCATTTGCTCAATACGTTCTTGCAATTCCATAACCAAACTTGAGAACTTTTTGTCTTTCCGTTTGTATGCGAGTTGTGCAGGCTTGTAGTGTAGAGAAGAGCACAGTCACATTAGTGTGTTTTAACATTTTTCTCTTTTTCTCTTTTTCTCATCTATGGGATTAAAATTCTATGGCAAACTTCACATTTGTTTAAAATCTTCTGAACATCTAGCCATAAGTATAAAGTAAGCTTATCTTTCTATTACAAAATGTTCAAATTCAAAGCGGCCATTGATTGATTTTTATCACCTAATTTCCCTATTGAATTTATGATCAGTCCATACAAATAAAATGATTTTATGTGAATATCTCATAAATCCCTTAATTCATGACAAATAAATCTTTCACAAAATTCTTGTAACTGCAATATCATTCACCCCCTCCCCAAATCTAATCAATAACTAACTGTTTTGTGTCATGAATCTATAATTTAATACTTCATGCTAAAATTACCTAATAAAATATCATTCACCCCTTCCCCAAGTTTAATCAATTACTAGCTGGGTTGAGTCATGGATCTATAATTTAACACCTCATGCTAAAATTACCTAATAAAATATAAAGTTACCACAAACAAGAGAAATCTTTTTTTTCTCTCCATAAAACAATTATAAGAATTCTTACATGAACCAGTTAAGTTTTATATAAAAGACAATATTTTGATAACGAGAGGATGATGTGAGTGAGCAATGTCAACAAAATGGAGATATCTTTACATAATCTCCATGTTGCCATTTATTCTAGACAAAGAAACCTTTAACCTCTTAACAATCCTACCTGAATGGAAGCTAGACCTCTGCTTGGGAAAGATCTTGTATAAAATGGCTGCCATTTGCTGGTATTACTGACATTGAAATCCATTTGAGTTGGTTTCTCATATTGTTGAACATTTGCCCATATCTGCGGTGTACAAACATTACAGACAAAATGGAATAGATTAGAAAGGCAAAAATGAATGACCATATTTTTAAAGACATCTTCATTTTATATCTATCTTTTCTTTTTCCAAAATGGTAATGTGGATTACTATTCGAATGAATCAGTCATATTTCAAAGTTATGTACTTCACAATGCTCTTTTCCTTGATTGGTATTATTATTATTATAGTCCAACCCACATATGTCAACATATATATTGACATCCTGCATATATTGACGTCATATCAGTCTTCTTTTTTCTCATATATATTATTAGTAAAAACACCACAAATATTTAGACGTAAATTTGACTCAAATCCCTTATATCGACTTCCCGATTTTGTCGGTGCAGGCAATAATTAGTCTACAGACAACATAAATGTCCGTCAATGTCTGGCAAATCAATTAGTGAAAGCCTAGAATTGGCAAATGAATACACATGCCTGTAGACCAAGAAAATATTGCACCCTGGAGCAATCAAAGCCAATTAAAACTCATGCTCTTCGACCAATAAAATCCTTTGCACTGGACCAATCAAAGCCAATGAAAACGCATGCTCTTCAAACAAGGAAGCAAAAGCAGCCATTGAAACTGAAACGCATTGCTCAGTATCCCACCAAAGGTGACACATTGTTTGACGTGATTGTACAGGCAGACGACAAGGTGTGTGAAATATGATTCCCTACATACGGAAACAGACGACTATCAATGACTTCTTCACACCAGCAAAATAGAAGCCAGCAATGCTCTTTGCCTCTTCAAAAACATTCCTTTTTAGGGCCACACATTACCTTTGACTGACGTTGTATTATGGCTTTTTTTTTGGTGATGTCCCTTTATTATATTGGTTGCTCTGATACATCGACAACCTATTAAATCGACAAAATTTGGTGGTCTCAGTGATGTCAATATAAGAGGGTTGGACTGTCTCATTGTGTAAGTTTGATCTGCATAAAAAATATAGTGGTCTGCCAACCTGTCATAATATGAAAAGAAAATACACTTACGTTTTCAGCATTGATAAGGCAACCAACAACTTGGACAGGGCAGTAATTGTCCTCTACTTTAAACTTCTCGCCAGACCTTGCATTCCACAATGTGTAGAGGCCATTCTCCTCTGTCAACGCATAGGCTGTTTCACCTTCTGGAACGGCATTTCCTGCAATGTAATAGCACCTTTTCTTGAATTCTAAAATGCTACTCAATGCCATTAACGTATGCTAAACTTACAAGTTGAGATGAAGAAACAATTAAAATTTTATTTAGGCAAGATAATTTTAGAAATATCATGTTTAGAATATTTGATAATAGTATATGTTGCTCATGTTAAGAAAGAAAAGGGAACAAACACTAAATAAAAAAGGCATGCTGAAAATGTGCACAAACCAATCAATCAACAACATTTTTCGAAGATAGAATATAACCTTACCTAGAAGTAACCAGGCATTTTTCCCCATTCCAAGGAAGAAATTTGTAAGCAGTATGGCATGCTCCTCCTCATCACCACACAACATTCTCATGAATTGCTGAAACACATGAGACAATATTAATGATTTTGCAAAAGTTTATGTCGTAAATATTTAAGATTACAGTTAAACTTGAGTATGGCATGTTAATTGAATTCTGGCAAATAAATCTCTTTTAATTTTGTCCTCTTCCATACAATTTCTAATACAAAAAGGTAACACTGTTTACAATATTTACAATATGCATGTACATTTTTTGTACACATATTTATAACAGTTGGTCTCTATATAAGGATTCTATATGATTCTATATGTATACATGTGTCTTGTGGAAAATTTTCTTCTTCATTTTTTCTAAGCACAGCATACGATTAATCACTTAACTAGAAAAATTTGAACAGAGAATTTTCTAAGCTTATCAAATCTCTTTAGAAATCTCTTTCTTTCTTTCTTTATCAATTCCTATTCTACCTTTCGGTGTATAGGTTCAGTTAAATTTCTATGCTTCAATGCCTCTTTTATTTCTTCTTCCCACTTTCTCCGAGGTCTGCCTTTTGGTCTTTTACCTTGGGCTTTAGCACTGTATACTGATTTAGTTATTCCATTGTTAATCATTCTGTTTACATGCCCAAACCATCTCAATTGATTTATTTCTATCTTAGTTTTTATGTCATCTGCTTTGATTTGATCTCTTATTGTTGTGTTTCTGATTTTGTCTCTTAGTTTTCCCTACTACTCTTCTTAGATATTTCATTTCAGCTGCCTGTACTCTACTGTGTTCTCTGCTGTCTAAGATCCAGGTTTCGCTGCCATAGAGGAGACAATAAACTCTGTTGTATACTGCCATTTTGGTTTTTGTTGACAATTTTTGTTTACCTACAAATGCCTTTTCTAGATGGTTACATATTGCACTTGCCTTTTTTGGATTCTCTGGCTGATTTCTTCTCTTAGTTTTCCTCTGAGTTAATCATTACTACTAGGTAATTGTAGCTTTGAACTTGTTCTAAATACTCCCTGCCCACTTTAAGATTTTGTGTTTTAGCTTTGCTATTTACTAGCAATCTTTTGGTTTTCTTTGCATTTACTCTCATTCCTATTTTATTTAATTCACTGTTCATAATGTTGATATTCGATTGAAGGTCAGTTTCTGATTTTCCAAACAGAACTAAATTATCGGCAAATGAAAGCATTGATATATTTACTGGTTTGAGCTTCTACATACCTACATTTCTTTTCCTCATTTTTGAGGATGCCTTTGCGACTGAATCCATAAATGTGATAAACAAAAGAGGACTTAGGACACAACCCTGTCTTACTTCTATATCTACATCAAATTCTGCAGATATGTTTCCAGCTACTCACTGCACATTCTGGTTTATTGTAAAAACTTTTAATGGCTTCTATTAAGTTTTGCTCTACATTGTGTTCTTTTAAGGAATGCCATAGTTCGTCCCTCCTCACAGTGTCAATTGCTTTTTCTAGGTCAATAAAACACAGGTGCAAGTCAATGTTTCTCTCAAGGATTTTTTCTATTATTTGTCTAATTGTAAATATGTGGTCTTGTACACTTCTTCCTGGTCTAAATCTCATTTCCAGTATCCTGGCATGCACTTTTTCTGGTACTCAAAGTAGTGATATCCCTCTATAGTTTGATAATTCCATAGTTAATTCTTTCTTATGTATTGGTACTATCGCTCCCTTTTTCCAGTCGTCTGGCACCTGTTTGGACTTCCATGCTTGTTGGCATATTGCATGTAGTAGTTTGTCTGCCTCTCTCCTTGGTTTTTAATCATTACTGGATAAACTTGATCTACTCCTGGGGCCTTACTTAATTTCACTTTTCTTATAGCTGTTTGGATTTCTTCCATTGATATATCTACATCTTCAGCTGTCTCATCTGGATTGCTTGTTACTCTTCGTAATCGATCTTTACTCCTTGTTTCATACGTAATTTTTGAAAAATACTTTCTCCATGTTTCCATGATTGCTTTCCTCACTTTCTCTTTGGCAATAGTTCTTTTATTCACATAATCTATCCTATTCTTTGGTCTCTTTGTTTTCAAGTATTTCTTCCAGGCATCCTTCTTTTCTTTCATTTTAGTCTTGACATTCTCATTTCACCATGCTGTTCTTTTCCTATCTCCTTTAATTTGTTTCCTACCACAGACCTCTTCAATACACTTTTTTTATATTGTGTTATCATTCAGATCCATCTGTCTTTTTATCCTAGATTGGTATACCTGTTTTACTATTGGTTTATTTAGTTCCTCTATTTCGAGTTTAGTAGCTTTCTTCCCTTTCCTTTTCTGTTTGTTTTCTTCAGTCAGTAATCTCATTTTGGCAATCACTAGGTGATGATCACTAAATATTTCTGCTCCTCTGTTTACTCTTGCATCCAATGTACTGTAAAAAGGGAGCTGCTAACTATTATGTACCTGTCTTCATATACTTTTGTATATTTGTGGATATCTTTATGAGAAAAAAGGTGTTGGCTATTTTCATGCTATTCTTTAGACAAAAATCTATTAGTCTCTCTCCATTTGGAGAAGTTGTTGTCTCTCCTTCTTTACCTATTACTCCTCCTGACGTTTCTACATTGTTGCCTACTCTAGCGTTTAAATCTTCTAAAAGCATTAGTTCCTATTAGTGTTTAAGATTCTCTGCAGCTATTTATAAATCGTTTTCGAAGATATCTTTTTTTCTTTAGTGGTGTCTTCGTTTGGTCCATAAGCCAACAAGAATAATTTAATTTCTCTTTCTTTTGGTTTAATATTTACCTCTAATAGCCGTGGGCTTATAAGTTTCAACTTTCTAGTAGCTTTTCAAGCCTTATAATTTTATGCACTATGAGGAGTACTCTTGCTCTAGCTCTATCTTTGACATCTACTCCTGAGATGATTAAAATATGATTTAGTCCTACATTTTCAATTCCTTGTCCCTTTTTCTTTGTCTCTGTAATGGACAAAATGTCTACTTTGAATTTTTCTATTTCTTCAACTAATTCTAACTCTTTTCCATATTTGCTCTAACATTCCATGTTCCAAAAATCACGGTCCGTGTTCATTTTCATGCTCGTCATTGAAAAGTCAAGCCGGGTATATCGTGTTTATTTCTCTGAATCAGTTTGGTTTTGGATAAGCCCACAGTACCCTAGGTAGATGGTGGGGCTGCCACCTTGAGGCCCCCTACCAGGCCTTGTTATTTTCTGTCAGGGTTAACTCCCTTAGTCCGCCTGCAAAGCAGCAGGTTGTTTTTTGTCAGGGTTAACTCCCTTAGCCAAGACCCTAATGCAAGGCAGCAGGAGACTCGTGGAGGGCGGGATTGTCTACTCACCATGCTTACCTGTCCACTGTCCGGTCTTTAGAAATGGGGCCAGATATTTCCATTTAAAGTACTCAAATGAAGAAACAGCTGCATATCGATAAACATAGCAATGTTAAAAGTATAGCTTTTAATGTGAAAATTTTTTTGAATCCCTTAATTTGGAATTGAGCTATTTTATGGATTGACAAAGAATTGTGAAAAACCGTGCCTTCCCTTTAAATAAAAATTTCAACTGATTTCAGTTTTTGCCAATGACTCACATTGCATGAACTCCAAATATCACACTGGCCTGGAAACAGTGTTGTGTCTGCTACAAACGGAATCAAGGATACATATCTTGCCGCAAGTTCCTAAGAGCAAAGTCATATGTATTCAGATTCATAATTTACATTTCTATTTCCTATCGATTATTGTTGATAGGAAAATGCAATATTTAGGAACTATATGCAGTTGAATTTCTTTCTTTTTAAAATCATATTGCTCTGATATAGGAAAATTGTGAAACTCTATACATAAATAATAAAATAAATAGTGAAGATTTTTCTAGCCACATGTGACATAAATCTAATGTTACTCATACATTTCTACCTTTTCTCTTTATGTTATAACGATAAAGAAAGTTTTCTTAATAAGATGGAGGAGCAGCTCTTACTGAAGATAAAACGCAAACATTTTAAATGCTCATGATCGCTTATCTTGTTGTCATAAAATTTATCTTTTTAAAACAGTTTTTTATATTAATATAACTACTATTTTCAAATTATAAAAATGTTTACTAATCATTTACATACCAGCACTCTTACCTCACTCAACCCAAACACCAATATTATCGATATGATTTCCGCTATGCATCGGACCTAAGGCTGATACTAATACTATTGTAAGAAAATTTCTCTTTGCTCTTGGAAAATCCGTTGACTGAAGCATAATAATATACAGAACAAAAATAAAGCTCCTCCTTTACAGAACCATTCAAGAAAAATCAATCTCGTCACTTCCTGACATATCAAGTTTTTAAAGGTGGTAAAAATCTGTTGGCCAGTCAGCAAGAAGAAATCCTGAAGAGAAGGAAAGCAGCGGTCAGCGTGAGAATTAGCTGCTTGCACTACGCCTTAGTGGAAACAATGATAGTGATACTGTGGAGGCGTTGTGGCAATCTGCTGTGTGCTGAGCTTGTGATCATGACAATACTGGTTCAATCTGGTCGGTCCAGTTTATTTGTATCAGGAAATTGTACTCATAGGAAAGGTACTTAACTCTGCTTTCTTCGCGTAACTCAGGTGTGAATGAGTACCCAGCTATAGGCAAAGCAAGACCTTGCCAATGTTAGTATCCACACCTGACAGTAACAGGCAGCTGTACTTTATGATCTTAAAGGGAGTTGGGATGGCCTGCTGGGGATAAGTGATGAGCAGGTGAGCCTGCACTTGTGCTAGGATATGGACTATAAAATTCATCTTTATCTTTTTATTTGAACAATGAAGTTAAAAAGGATCCCTTTTCAATTTCTCAATAAAAGATGTTTTTAATGATATTCAATTAACACTCTCATCTTCGGCCTATGATTCATTATTACCATGGCTTTTCCCGGGTCCGTACACGCCTCAACTTCTGGGGTGGTTTGAGGCTGCGGAAATATCTTGTTACAAAGACATTCTTGCCATTTGTGTCCATAACCGTAGTTTTGAAAGTGCGTTTTGAGAATCTGTTCTCCAGTTTGGACTGCCAAATTTCAGAATAATGCAGCAGATCTTCTTCTTCATTGCTTGCAAGCTAAGGAATAGAAACAAGAGACCTTACAATTAACTAAAGGAAAAACTAAAAGAAGATAATCACTTTACAATAGTTTTAATTAGTTCAATCTATTTTCAGAAATAGGAAATAATTTTCAAGTGGAATTTCTCATTTGAGTTATATTGGATTTTAGAATTGATATTTTTGAAAATTCTGCTAACTAACCGACAGCTCTCACCTACAATAAATTTTAGAAGAGTGAATCAAAACTTACCTTTTCTTTGAAGGGTTCAGGAAGAATAAGAGAGGGTTCAACAGTGACAAACATAGAGACATATGTGCTCCCATGTCCCTTGTGGATGCTGCTCTCCACCTCAGACATTCCAGGCTGCACTTGGGATGCGTCTTGTGTGTAGCCAACAAGGAAGGGAGGTGTATTGATTTTGAAAGTTCCATCAATCTGATGATTAAAGTAACATTATTTATTCATATTGTTTATTCATCTTGGAATAATGTGGGGGAGGGGGTTAAAGTGAAACAGGAGGCATAAGACCATTAGAGACTTTTTATTTGATAGGCTTCAATAAAAGATGCCTTATTTACTATCCATACCATCATAGCAAACAAAACTAAAGTAAATGATGATATCAAAAATAAAGTTTAGAGTAATACTTCAGGGCATAAGAAAACTATCTTTATATCTCTGTCTGTCTGTCTGTCTCTGTCCTTTTAAAAAAGCAGACGGTTAAAAACAAAAACAAAAGTATTAAAGACATTGTTAAAAACTGAGATTGAGATGAAATTGATAGGCAAGCTTGACATTTTCTTTGTTCTGTCTTTTTTTCCAAACAAAAGTTGTATGTAATTTGCTATTTTCAAGGGATTAAATTTTATTTGTTGATCAAATCAAATGACAATGAAATAAATTTTCAAAATAACATTTCTTGCTCATTTATCTAGTGAACAAAAGGCAATAGTTTTATTTCTTTATCCTCGGGTAAATGTTATGAAAATAGAGGAATACATTAATACATGTGATTCACCTTATTGTTGAAGTAGATTGTAGAAAATGGAATCTTAATATCGCTTAGCCACTTCTTTTCAATACGCTGGTGAATGTTGGTTTCTCTTTCTCTATTGTCCTGTAAAAGAAAGACATTGACGTGTTAAACGGCTTATGTTTTATACTAATATTTTTATTCTATTAATTATAAATTATTCAGTACTGCTGAATTCTTTTACATATAGGGCAAAAACTCCCAATCATTGTACATGACAAAATGACTTATTGAAATATGACTATGATTTTTAAATTCAAAACAAAGTTAGTCCACTTGGAATATCCTTACAGCACATAAATGTCCCTCTTTGATAAATATCAAATATTCAATTAGGATAGTATTCTTTGAATTACAAAATGAGTTTCGAAAAGAGAAAGAAACATTATCACTACAACAGACTTACTTCTAAAACGTCAACGGTCACTTCATCGAATAAATTAAGGTAGATGACATCTTCGATTGTCTGAAGGGCTGAAGGAGAATAGTCATCATTGGGCACCCTAAGGAAGATAGGATGATTAATTGTTTATGATTACACTACATAATAAATTTACGAATTTGACAAGAGAAGCCAAAAAGAACTAAAGTTTAATTGCCACCCAATCAGCTTCATCCTTTCTCTTCCCAAGGGAGTTCTAGGTTACCAAATAGTTGTAAAAAACAATGGAAAATGAATAAAAAACAAGGTAATATATCTCCCTGGTCAATTGATTCAATAGCAACACAAAAGGGCAAGAAAAGAAGAAAAAAACCCCCAGTGATTTTAGGCCTGATTCTAAGTATTAAGAAGAATATTTACTTTAGCGTTAGTTCCAATTCTTCATTGAAGCTTGGGTTTGGTCCTTCTCCTCTCCTTGTTCTGACTCGGGTTCTTTGGAACATCACTTCAAAGTAGGGACACACAAGCTCCTGATGGACAGAAACAATTCTTTCATACAAAATCTGGTTAAGCTAAAACCATGAGAAATATTTTCACATATGCTAAATAATATAAAAGAAGATTAATATCTGTCAAAAGGAATAGACCAAAAATATTTCCCTTGTGAGGAATTTTATTCTACTCAAAAATAATGATAAGTTTTCCCACAAAAACACATTAAACAAACCAAAACTAATGTGAATTATCACATAATATGTGAGTACCAACCTACAAATCTAAGAGCAAGCATTCAAACCCAACCCTTAAGTTAAACTGAACATATCATGACTACATAGCGAGAACTTTGCATGCTGTTCATGAATTCAGCTTTCAATCAGCAATTACATATGTACAGAAAACAAAGACAGACCAATTGCTTTACAACCTATAGGTAGACTAGGAATGTGTGTGAACGGCTCTATCATCTATGCAACAATTAGCAGCTTATTAAAGAAAAAGGTATTGAACTGCCAGCATATCCAATGTGCTTTTATTATTTTTATATTTTCCAACCCTAATTCTTGACATTCAGGATACACAAATGAGTTGAAAGTCAGAACATAATATGTCAATGTCATGAAATATGTATATGTAATTTGATGACATATGAAGGAAAATACATTAAAAATTTATTCCAACTTACACTGTAAGATTCTAATTTTTCAGGCTTTGCTTCATCTCTTCCACCTGCCAGAGCACTGAAAATAAAGCAGATAACATTCTAAAAATGACTTTAAAAATGAGGGAAAGAATAAGTAAAGAAGAGAGATAATAATGCAAATCATTCCGACTATTTGAAAATACACGCACTGAAATATTATTTAAAAGTATGCTCTTTATATAAACAAATAAAAGCAATTCTAAGGTAAAATGTTTGATGAAAGACATAAAATTAAATATATATGACGACAAAGATGAATTACTAGTAACTACATTCATAAATCATAACAATGTGATAAGTATCTCAAATTTTATCTTTAATCGACATGACTGAGGATTTTAAGAACATAAAAGCAAAAGAACTCTTTTCTTTTCTTAATCTTAATGTAGTTTCATATCCATATAATTCAGCCCTCAATTACAGTTTGATAAAAAAATTTAAGGCTGATTATACTTTTAACACTTGTACAGAGGGCATCCCAAAAAAAGAAGTGTAAGATTTCATTAGCCTATAATTTCTGAACAGGTTGGTCAAAAAAATTTATTTCATACAACATTTTGAAGAGAAAAAAATAAGATTATTTTCTATTGATGCCGATAAGTTAATGACATGTTCAATCCATCTGCCCTCATTATTGACAACATGTTTGAAATCAAAATCAAGGCTTCCATAAACTTACTAAATTGTGTCCACATGAGATGACCTGCACTTCTCTCCAAATATTTCACCTAAGTTAAATCAGCCAAAATATCAAATATGGAATCGGTATATCTCACTGTTTAAGGTGACCCCATATACAAAGAAATGACTTGGGTGTTAAATCAGGACTATGTGATGGCAGGGACAAGTTTGATCTTCTAGAAGGAGACAATCCCTAAACCTAGCCTGTAGTAATTGTTTGCTTTGACTGTGTGAGAGATAACTCAGTCCTCATAAATATCAATTTTTTCATGTCAAGGTTCTCATATTTTTGCTATGGTGAGGAGGAACTTTGTTTTCAGTAACTTGAGACATCTTTTCGGGTTCACAGCAACAGATTTCCCTTGCTCTTCAAAGAAGAAAGGCCAAATCTCAATCACAGATTTGCAGACAATGACAAACCAAACAGTTACTTTTTCTACAGAGAAGACGTGGGGAGGTTATCATATAGTAGGCTTGGGCGAGCCTTGAGAATTTCTTGACTGCTCATTAAATCGGTCACGAGGATCACATAATGATCAAAGTCTCACACATTTGATCACCGATCACAGCATTGAGATACCTGTTAATATATTTCTCGATATATATATATGATAGTTTTTACCTTCCGTGTTTGCGCACAGGGATATAAGAAGCTCTGATGATGTTGATGAGAATCTTTACTTCCTTTCCACCCAGAGCTTGTGCTGTTACCTTCTTGCGCTCCTTTCTTACGGGTTTCAAGGGTCGTCTTGGCTCTGACAGACGCAAGAGGCTTGTTGCCAGCATTCTGTCAATACACACAGTAGAAATCCACATTACATGACTGGCACAAGTCACATAATTAGCTTGTACAGATCTAGTACTACAATCTTTAAATCCATATCAAAAAGCCTGTAACCAAGACAACAAAATTCTTTTTCGATGGAAATCATTAAGCATTAAGAAGTTCATATTAAAATAGAATCCATAAGCTTTTAGCAAAACTATTAAAACAAAAGTATATTATTAACTTTATTTAAAATTACAAATGTTTAATTATATCCTTACGAAATATTTGGCACTGTATCCTCATTCACCATATCTTGTAATGCTTTTTGATGAGATGCAAATTTGTACTGAGTCATCACTCTGTCCTTGATCTGTTCAGAATAAAATCATTTCAATAAATCATGCAGGACTCAGATGTGAAGGTCACAGCAACAACAATGCAAATATCTTGAGAAAATTGCTCATTTCGCCCATAATGTTTTTACACTTTTAATTCATTCAAATTTCACACCCTGGTCTTGAACTATAAGATAATAAATTTGCCAAATTCTTGAAAATGGCTTTATCAACTTTGTAAAGAGAATGTGCAGAATTACAAGTAAGAATAACATAATTGTCCTACCTGTTGTAGATATTGATTCACTTGTGCCCTATGTTGATCCAAATCTCCTTTCACCTGAGGGAGTTTCGTCTCTTCCTTCACCTTTTGTTGATACATCTACCAAAATGAAGTTTAAATAAAGCATTAAATTATCAATCCAGACATAACAAAATTAAATAAAGTGTAGTTCTCAATAAGAGGAAGATGTGAATGCTATCACCAATCTTGAACTAAATAAAAAAGGATTTGCAATACAGTAGTGACCACCTAAATGCCCGCCGCCTAAATGTCCGCAATCTCAGTGAAACCGTTTTTCCCCTATATAAATTGCCCCTCTAAATGCCCGTTTCAAAAACCAAGATTTTCACCTATATGCCCAGTCTCAACGGCAACTGCAAGGATCTATTTCTCCAAAGTATCATAAAATATGTCCGTAATTGAATAAATATTCCGTTTTTCTTTATCATACATGTACTCTGATCACTAATCTAATAGGGCTTATGCCAGTCAACAATGTGCCATGCATTGCAACCACCCTTCATTACCTATCCATTGTAGGCCCTAATCTACTAAACTTTGATCAATCTTCTCTTCATAACTCCACCCACTGTACAGCACATCCTTTGTCCCATTGGATCACTGGTTTATCATCGGCCAATTAGAATTGAACAGTCTTCCGGACACGGCCCACATCTCTTCCTTGATGTCGTAAGTGGCATGCAATCACCTGGCGTCTTTAGACCAAGCGCTCATCGCGATCGAGGGACAAGGTGTGAACAGTTTTATTGCCCCCTCTGTCTGGCATTGGCCGTATCCAATGTGACTTCGGGTCTTCGTGGCGAGAGACAGTCAACCCATCCACGTGCTCACCACCTCAGTGTCAATAAACTGTTAAAGAGCTTAATGGTTTCCAGGTGTCCCTTTTTCTCGCATTAAATTTTTTGTACAGTTGGTGACTTTTTCAGAATAAACGATCTGGCTATATATCTTTATCTGTCTGTTGTCTTAATTTCAACATGAGGGTTATAAATCAAAAGAGGTAAGATTCGTGTTAGTTTATCCACACATTGGTCCCATTGGGTGAGGCTTTTCTTTATCCAGTTTTTCTCATCCAAATTTGCATAATTTTTTAAGTCATAGGTCTCGTGTTAAATAAGTCATGTAATTGTAGTGTGGGTTATGCCAGCTAATAGGAAACGCTGGATCAGGTCCTTTTCTCTTAGCCTCCATAGCAACAACTTGAATTTTGCAGTTACATACAGATCTACATCTTGAAAATAAAAATGAATAAACCAGGAAATGATTTACAAAAGAAGTTTCAAATCCTGGATGAAATTGACAAGTCACTATTCCACAGAAATAGGCCTACCCCCAAATTGTTTCCCTTGACCTCCTTTCACCTAAATGCCCGTTTTGTCTGCTTCCCAAGCATCGGGCATTTAAGCGGTCACTCCTGTAGTAGCAATGGTAACATACATAAATAAAAGTAAATATAGGATGTCTTTTTACAATGATTGCTTCAGGCATCTAAACTCAAACACTGGAAGGTAGCATCAGAACTGATAAAGAAAAAGAGAAATAAAAGAACAAAGTTTTCACAAGTATACATTTATTATATATATAGAAAGAAATAATACGTATATGTGAATAAAAATCAAAAATCAAATGTTACCTTGAAAATGTCCCTTGGTAATTCTTTTTCGTTGACTGGGATCATCTGATAGCCTTTGAACAGAGGATGCTCCTCATTTCTCAGCTGTATCATTCTATAGCGTGGGTTGGCATCTAGATCCTCTTGTGATACAAAGTCAAATTCTTGTTGTAAAGGCTCTAAGCGAAAATATTCCCTCGGTTGAAGCAAACTCTGATCATTTCCCTGTACAATATAAGATATATAAAATGACATTTATAATCTTCATGCAGAAATGTTGTCTTATATAAACTTATCAATACTTTTCACTGGACACATTCTGTATTGATCTAGTGTCTGAAATACTACAAATCTTTGGTTAGACTCAATATAATGAAAAAAAATTTCCACACTTAAGGCTATTTCAAATATTTTTACAAAAAGATTCTTTAGCTTGTGTCTAAAGCAGAAAAAGAGGCAAAGCCTCTTGATTAGGACAAAATCATTTGAAGAGAAAAAAGAAGATATCCTCCAAACTTACTCATTTTGAGCCAAAAGTCATTGGTATGCCTCTCAGACATCTAATGCCTGAAGGAAGTGTTATCTCCTTACATTCCCCATGAAATGAGAATCAATAATGTAGGGCATTGATAGTGTGATCTGATACGAATGCCATCATTTGAGCCACAAAGCACATTTGAGCCACAAAGCACATTTGAGCCACGAAGCACATTTGAGCCACAAAGCACATTTGACCCACAAAGCAGTCAGCTTGATGCAAAGGAAGATATAAAATGAGGACTCACACTGAGCATGTAGACAATGTCCTTGTTGTTGGGGTCATTTGGATCAAGTCTGGAATCTTTGAACCACTTCAGCAACTTTTCGATGTTTCCAACTCCACTGGCACCAATTGCAGCAAAAGGATCAAGTTGTTTAAGTTGCCTTGATAAAGAATTAGAGGGTTTAAAATGAAAATGTGAAGCAGCTTTAAAACTTATAGATATAAGTTTATTCTAAAAAAATACTAGTATGTAAATAAAATCATGTGCATATTGATTAATTATCTTTACCATTATCACTATTGTTTGAGACAGTTTCAATTATTTCTATGTCTGTTAGGAAAATCATGCTAAAAAGGCAACATGTGAAGCAGTATGGAAATATCAAATATGAAAGTATTGTAATTTCACATTATGACTGCGATCTCAATAAGAACAGGGAGAGATCATTATGCAAGTCATTTTCATATTTGAGATGAGGGTCCAGGAGAAGGCAAGCCTTGTCTGGACACCGAGTTGGACCATCTTTCTCACAGCACGTAGACGTGACGATCCATTGCTGGTTTGAGCAGTAGCTTCCTAACTGAGCTGGTTGACCTTAGGCAGTTCTGTCCGACGTCTTGCAGTGAACACCATTGACTAGTCAGGTCTAGTTCCTCCACTGATACCCGCATCCTCCATGCTGCTCTCCATGGTTTCCATGTAACCCAATTAGGGTGGCTGATGGGTACTTGGCCTTGCCAAAGGGCTTCCCATGATTTGGTCCGGGGCTGTTTATTGAATATTCACAGCTATCCCATTACAGGGCACTCCCTATCCGCCACCTGGGGACCCGCTGGGTCGGAGTGTATGACTTCTCCTGGCACTTGACAGTCTATCCGAGAACTGCCAAGTTCGATCTAAATGATCAGTGGAAAAGAGATTGGAAAAATGACTCCTCAAGGTGGTCAACTGATCAATGATCCAACCTCCAGGCTTCCAGGCTTTGACACGGAAAGAAAATACTGGGTCAGCTCAAACCGATTATTGACTGGGCAGGCCAGAACAGCACATAATATGTACAGATGGCAGCTGAGAGATTTTCCAGTTTGCTTTCAATGTCACGAAAAAAGCAGAGACCACCAAACACATATTTCTGCAATGCCCTGCAACAAGACTACCTGAAGGTTTCAAAACAGTCATAAAATGCGGCGAAGAATTCAAACAATGGATGACCGCTTCAATCTAGAGATGTAGCCACACGACACTACTGCATTATGCAAGTACAATTTTTATATGTTGTCTACATCCACAGTTAAAGCTATTTGATACACAAATGAAGCAGAGACAAGGAAAATAAAAAAATATTGGACAATATCAACTTGACAATTTCATCATCGATTTTTCATGCAAAGCCTAAAAAAACTAAAACAGAAATAAAAACAATGGCAAAACATTTCCCCCACAACAATAACAATGTTGCAGAGAAAATGCTGCAAAAGCTCATTAAATGATTTTTATTGAGCATAGAAATCAAAGTTTGCATGTAACATTGACCAAACAAATATCTGTCATTGGTAAGCTTTTACATATTGTTTACACTTTCTTACAGTAAGTTAAACTTTATGAAAAAGGAAAAAGGAAATGGTGAAAATTATGTATCCATCACATATGATTAAAATAAAATAGAATAAAAGAATGAGGAAGACAGTTGAAGTCGGTCATTTAAACTTTGAAAAGGCTTTGGTAACTGGTGAATACTAGCAATTGATGTTACAGCTTAAGACCTTCTTTATATAGACCTACATGCACAAACGTTGGAGACGCAGGAATTTTCATTTAACACATGTGCAGTGGTTAGAGAAGCAAAGAGAACAGGAAAGCATTCAGTTAGGCATGTGTTAAATTTTGTTGGTTCACATATCTAGCTATTAACCCACTCAGATACTGAGAAACCACAAATAAACGTTAAAGATTTAGACATCATGGGCTTTCAAAGAATTTACAAAAGAAACAAATTAAGAGTTTACATTAATTAAGTCAGTGTCCTTAGACAACATATCTAGTAGAAATAAACCTTGTGGGCTTTCAAAGAGTTTACAAAAGAAACAAATTAAGAGTTTACATTAATTAAGTCAGTGTCCTTAGACAACATATCTAGTAGAAATAAACCTTGTGGGCTTTCAAAGAATTTAGAAAAGAAACCCACGTAGCTGCTTGAAATCCAGCACCAAATCTTTCAGTGGGAACTAGTGGAACACCATTTTCATCTATGGCCCACGCCACACTGGAGTTGAGAATGCCCGTCGTCATAAGAGTTACTAGATCTGGCACATGCCCTTCAAACTTGAAAGCAAATCCTAGAAAGAAGAAAAAGTAGTCAATATTATCTTAGTTGTCACATTAATACATACCAGATGTTAAGCATTGTTCAGGCTCTATAAATAAGTCACAGAATATTTAAATTGCATGATACAATTGTCACTTCCTCCCTGATGTCTTAATTCATGTGAGAAATACATAATCAAAATTCATAATGATTCATGGTCATTAAATAATATAGCTCTCATTTATAAAGACGTTGACATCATAAAGTTGAAGCAATAATTTTTGATTTCAACATATAAATTACTTTTTGGTTGAATACAAATCTGAAAACTTTTAGATTTCATCCCAAGTTTAAGCCCTACAAAGTTAAATATAGTTCAATAAAGTAAATGAATACAGAAACAAAGTCCGCTAAAAAGCTTAAAAGATTATTGTTTCTTGTCAGGAGAATACACATAGCTTTAAGTACATTGCAACTATTTTCTTTCAAATTCATTGACTCACCACTGCCTACTCCTTCATGACTGAACTGAATTTTTCAAAAGAACTGAATTCAATATTTTCTAAAGTCACACTTTGAGAAGTTACAGAAGATTCTGGGATTGGAGCATACAATTCTGCAAGCATTCGGTTAGAGCCAAAAACCCATGGATTCATAAACCTGTAACAGGAAATAAAAATCAAAACAAAAACTCAATTCCTTAGAGGATTGATTGATAACATTAAGTCAATTCATATTTGACTTTTAAAAGATAATGTAACAGAGAGGCAATATATCAATGAAATTATGAACAGAAATTCACCTCAAATCTCATATTTTCTGGCCACTCCACAATTTTCAGATTATATATCTGTCCAAAGTTCACTTTGAAATCTTGCGACAATGGTCTGGAAATAGAAGAATAGCATTTCCGTGAGGTAACAGCATCAAAGAAACCAGCATCATGGAATAATATTTATTTCATTCTGCACAGTTGGTTGTAAGACAGGCAGAATACTTGTTTTGATCGAAATAAAAAATTACCGTTGCATAAAACATTTTTACATGTAGCTCTCTCTTCGTAAGTATATAAATTTTACATTGAAACAAAACAAAAAATAAAATCCTAAATCCTGAATGACTTAAGAAAGATGTGTACAAAGCAACAAAAAAAAAGGTTTAAAAATCTTCATAATAACATCCATTGCCACCTAATACAAAAGACAAATCTAAACAAGCTACTTACAATTTTCTTTCCTTGTATTTCACAGCAAATTCCCATTCAAAATTTATTGATATTTAATCATATGTATGGATGTCATGCGTAGCATGTATTATGTTCTTACTTTTGGCCAGTTCTGGAAACTTCTTTCCCATTGAAAAGAATCTTTATGTAGACTTTACACTTTGATACATCATCACGTCTTTGGACCTCTCTCTAAAATATAAACATATATAATCGTAGCACATTCAGACAATAAGAACTTCATCAAAAAGATTCAGACAGCCTGTATCAAAAATTCAATTAGAACAGCAAATAGGATGAGAAATTAATTCATGGAAATATCAGTCTATTATGAGAATGATTTTAATGATATCCATACACATTTATACTTTTGGGGAAAATAAAAAAAGTTGGAGTAATCTGAGATGGTTCAACAGTGAAAGGAAAAATTAAGCCTGGAAGAAAGAAATGAAAATAGAAGAAGCAATGGGGTCAATGGAAAGTAAAAACATTAGAATGGAGACAGAAATATGAAAAGAATAAGGACATAAATCTGTTTGGGAATGAACATTACACTAGACTGGCGAGTTTGGGACCAAAATGTTGATTTTCTGTTCTTTGCATATTTGGGTAGAACGATCATTTATCTCCAAGTTCATGGCAGAAAAATGTCCATATGACATAAAAAAAATAATTTTTACAAAATATTTTGTAGGCAATCAATCAAAATTTTGACGTAAATTACCTTAACACTGATGGAGAAGATGGCAGTAAGAACCAGTATATTGGCAGTTTATCGCCAAATGTGGCAAAACTGAGGTGACCTGGTTTCTACCGACATCTCTTATCGCCGGCCCATCGCTGTGTGATGTAAGAGGCGTTAATAACAATGCCAAAGACAGTCGAAAGAGTAAGGGGGCTGCTACAACAAGGGAAAGCCGTCTGAAGTGTTTGTTTTGTGTTATTTTCTTTTGATTTTTTTACTTGCATTTTTCTCGAAATGTAGTTTTTTCACACTAATATTTTATCTCCACCGCCATTTACCGAACGATTTGTATTATATTTGGCACACAGGTTCCTCTTGTCAATGTTAATAGAATGACATCGTTTTCTTTTATATATTGTAAACTTTTTAGATTTTTTTTTGGTAATAAAAATGCAGTTTTTGTACATTCATGATATATAGTATTTTAAAAAATTCATTAAAAAAAACTATCCAAAATATAAAACAAAGTCGACGTCACTATTTAGACATTGAATGAAAAACACGATCTGCACAGGTTTTGAGTGATTTTATTCACAACTAAGGGGGGAGATAGATTTTGAAAATTGGGTCAAATCCAAGATGACGACGTTTCTATGACAATCAAGGACGCTTCTAAACTTTTCAATGATATAGGATGACTGTATTTTGACAGCTACTTATGTACATACTAAAAGCAAAAGCCAAAACTCAAAAGCAACCCCCCCCCACCCCAAAGGCACTGGACGACTGGTGGCAAGCATAAAAATTAGAGAGAAGACCGTTATTTGTAAAATAAAACAAAAAAACAAACCCAGAAACAATTGAGCAACAACACCATCATGGAACATTCTCAACAAAACAAAAAGTTGATGGAGAGTAGAATTGTGACCTACCTAGAACACTGACTTGTGGGAGTGACAGTGGCTGTATTGGTAACTTCTGGATAGAGCTTGGGCTCACCTGTGATTAAAAGTAAAACAGGAAGCCATGTAGTACGACTTCAATGCCCTTGTTTAGGATACAACAAATTTCATTTACGTTCTTATAGAAAAATTAAAAAATTTAAAAGGAAAGAATCATGTGAGGTTTACAAATCCTTTAGATGTAATTGTAAAGTACAAGAGTTAAAATGGATTAATTACAAGGTTTTTAACTCTTTTGCTTACTTCCTGCATTCTGTGAAGCAAAGAAGCAAAATAAAATATGACATTTACAATGATTTATTGAGACGAACGTTTAGAAAAACATTCAGAGGACATCATTACATTTAAGAAAAAAAGACAAGAAACAGATTTGGATAACATGGGTATTTTTAAAAATATGTCTTGATAAATTTAATCCTATTTAATCTTATGGGAATATCACTCATGTTTTCCCCTAGGTCTAATAAGGTGTCTTACATCTAAATTTTGAGACCAGAATTACATTGTAACAATCTAAAAATCCAATTTCCTTGACAAAAAATGCACAATGGCATTTAAAGTATTTAAAACAAAAAAATGTGTATCACAAACAGGAGTTTATTCATATCTTGAGCATGAGAACATCACAACTTTCTTTGACAAAGATGTCTTCTTTGGAATTTAATTCAGAACCCGCCATATCTACCTGGTCTTCTTTTCTGGGCCAAAGCTTTGCCTTAATCCTTTCTTTCACAGCTTGCTCGTCAAAGGGTTCAGGTGGTTCAGGTTTATCCAAGAGCTCTTCATCAAGTATTTCCTGATCTTTTTCATTCTCTTCCTTTAAAGGGTTGCATGATACAAAATGACAGTAAATATTCAAGTATTTACATCTTTGACCTGTTGCTCTAGGACAAGCTTTTACCGTAAGTAATTCATTATTCTTTTTACACCCACTATGGTACTTTGTGTATATTCAATTTAACAATTATCTTTTCAATATGCCCAAACACATTTACACACAATTGAAGCATACATTAAATTCCTGCAATAAAGTAAGTCAGGATTTGTACTTCAGTAGAAATCTAACAGACAGATATTTTTACACATATACATTATTTTCCCGAGCTCGAATCCTCGCAAAGCCAGGTACGACGTTGTGCTCCTTGGATAAGACGCTTAACACACATTTTCCCCACTCTACCCAGGTGCAAATGGGTACAAGCACTAGCTTTGGAGTAAAAACCTGCGTCAGACTAGTGTCCTGGTCAGGAGGTGATTATTGTCACCTGTTCCGCTTCACGCTATAGAAACGGGGGATAAGCCCGTCTTAAGAGCCTTGAAGGAACTTTTTTTTTACATTATTTTATTATGCGTATGAAAGCTTTAAAACCTTTCTTACTATCATAATCAAAGATACTCTTAGTTCTACGACAAAATTTGACTGGTACATACATTTCAATTATACATGGAAATAAAAAATTGTGCAATACCTAATGGTTGGCTTGTGTTATCTTTGTGGTCTGATCATAAATTATATTTCAATTTCTTTGAAACATGCATGTCAGCCAGTGGTATATTCACAGAGAAGAACAAAAGTTTTAAAGCCCCACAACAAAGGTTAAATATTACATTACTTACACTAAAGCAATGCATCGTTTGCAAGAATGTGTTCTTCTGTATAAACTTACATCAACCCCATCGTCCTCATTAGGTCTAACATTAATTTACATCAATTCCACCGTCCTCATTATCTCCAACATTAATTTACATCAACTCCATCGCCATCATTATCTCCAGCATTAATTTACATCAACTCCATCGCCCTCATTATCTCCAGCATTAATTTACATCAACTCCATCATCCTCATTATCTCCAGCACTAACTTACATCAAATCCATTGTCCTCATTATCTCCAGCACTAACTTACATCAAATGCATTGTCCTCATTATCTTCTGCATTAAGTTACATCTCCTCCATCTTCCTCATTATCTCCAGCATTGATTTACATCAAATCCATCGTCATCACTATCTTCAGCATTAATTTATATCAGCTCCATAGTCCTAATTATGTCCAGCATTTATTTACATCATATCCATCGTCCTCATTATCACCAGCATTAAATTTCATTAACCCCATCATCCTCATTATCTCCAAAACTAATTTACATTAACCCCATTATCCTTATTATCTCCAGCATTAATTTATATCAACCCCATCATCCTCATTATTTCTAGCATTTAAATTTACATCAACCCCATCATCGTCACTATCTCCAGCATTAATTTATATCAAATCCATCGTCCTCATTATCTCCAGCATTAACTTACATCAAATCCATCATCCTCATTATCTCCAGCATTAACTTACATAAAATCCATCGGCCTCATTATCTCCAGCATTAACTTACATCAAATCCATCGGCCTCATTATCTCCAGCACTGACTTACATCAAATCCATCGTCCTCATTATCTCCAGCACTAACTTACATCAAATCCATTGTCCTCATTATCTTCTGCATTAATATACATCAACCCCATCGTCCTCATTATATCCAGCATTAAGTTACATCTCCTCCATCTTCCTCATTATCTCCAGCACTAACTTACATCAAATCAATCGTCCTCATTATCTCCAGCACTAACACATCAAATCCATCGTCATCATTATCTCCAGCACTAACTTACATCAAATCTATCATCCTCATTATCTCCAGCACTGACTTACATCAAATCCATCGTCCTCATTATCTCCAGCACTAACATCAAATCCATTGTCCTCATTATCTTCTGCATTAATTTTCATCAACTCCATCATCTTCACAATCTTCAGCATTAATTTACATCAACTCCATGGTCCTCATTTTCTTCAGCATTTATTTACATCAAATCCATCTTCCTCATTATCCACCAGCATTAAATTTCATCAACCTCATCGTCTTCATTATCTCCAAAATTAATTTACATTAACCCCATTGTCCTCATTATCTCCAACATTAATTTACATCAACCCCATCGTCCTCATTATTTCTAGCATTAATTTACATCAACCCCATCGTCGTCACTATCTCCAGCATTAATTTATATCAAATCCATTGTTCCATTATCTCCAGCATTTATTTACATCCAATTCATCATCCTCATTATCTCCAGCATTAATTTATGTCAACTTCATCATCATTATCTCCAGCATCAGTTTACATCAACTCCATCGTCCTCATTATCTCCAGCATTAATTTACATCAAATTCATTGTCCTCATTATCTCCAGCATTAATTTACATCAACTCCATCATCCTCACTATCTTCAGCTTTAATTTACATCAGCTCCATCGTCTTCATTAGCACCAGCATTAAGTTACATCTCCTCCATCTTCCTCATTATCTCCAGCATTAACTTACATCAACTCCATCATCCTCACTATCTTCAGCATTAATTAACATCAGCTCCATCGTCCTCATTATGTCCAGCATTTATTTACATCAAATCCATCGTCCTCATTATCACCAGCATTAAATTTCATCAACCCATCGTCCTCATTATCTCCAAAATTAATTTACATTAACACCATTGTCCTCATTATCTCCAGCATTAATTTACATCAACTCCATTGTCCTCATTATCTCCAGCTTTAATTCACATCAACCCCATCGTCCTCATTATTTCTAGCATCAATTCACATCAACTCCATTGTCCTCATTATCTTCAGCATTAATTTACATCAACTCCATTGCCCTCATTATCTTCAACATTAATTTACATCAACTCCATTGTCCTCATTATCTTCAGTATTAACTTACATCGATTCCATCGTCTTCATTATCTTCGTTCTTGGCTTGCTCACTTCTTGGAGTTTCCTGTGAATTTTTAGAAACTTTTGAGACCTTTGAACCTCTCCTTTGTTGTGTTCTTTCTGCAATTCTTTTGGCTGCTTCATCCTGAAGAAAAAAACATTTGAAAACCAATGACACGTACAACCATGGACATGATACAAATTTATCTTTGAATTAATGCTTGAGAGAGGCTGTTATTTTTAATAAAATAAAACTTGTAATTTTGTTGTCATTATAATTGTAAACAATATTCATATCTTAAGACTTTAACAAAATGCTTTTAAAACATAAAAAAAATTTAACAACACAATAACAAGCAAATAAAACTAAATAAAAAAAGAAATTCTCATTCATTTCATGATTTTATGATGGACCAAATCCATCATTGACGTCTTTAAACCTTTAAATTTGTCCTTGCCTTTTCTTTTTGTTGTTTTTCATATTTTTCCAATGCAGTTTTATAAACAGTTTCTTTGCGCATACATTCTTCCTCATGGAATTCTTTTTCCTCTTTGATTTCCTCTTCCATTTCCAATTTCCATTGTATCAAATCTTCAGACTTGCTGGTTTCCTCCTAAAAATGGACAAACACATTCCAACATATTTTATGATTCCTCCAAGCCATGTGAAAACAAATCATCGGCTCAAAATTAAAAATTGTCCTAACTACAAATTTGACATTTATGGAGTTATCATCATCATGTTTACAGTTGTCAATTGTTCTCTCTCATAAAAAAATTGCTTCCAACTTCAGTCTACGTTTGTCACAAGTTTCATGTGCATTTTGTCCCAACTCCAAATTCTCTTTCCAGCTGAGAACTTTAAAGTCTTTTCTTTCAAAACAAGTTTATGTGAAATTAAGACAATATAATTCTGAACAAATGAAATGTTAAAAGCAGACATAAAAGTGATCTCTTCAAGATACATAGCTACAACTGACACAAAAGCAAGTGTTTCTATGTTTCTTAGAATATTTAAAGTTTTGCCTGCCCATGAAAATAAATCGTAAAAAAATATGCAATTGACAGAAGATATGAAAAGATTACAGCACATAATAAAACAATAAACTTAAGTAACTAGAAATTTAAGTATAGATAAAAGACTCCTTTTTTCATACTTGCGCAGCTGCAACTTGACAGGTGTGTTTATATAGTTCTGCTGCTCTCTCAAAGTTTTAGTTCTTTCCATGTATTGATAATGGCTTTTAAGACTGTGCGATCTGTTTGCTCCTCTTGATCTCTCATTGCTCGTGTATGTCTTTAAAGTGATAAAACAAGAATGGACATTTCAAACAGCATACTTTTCATTGTACATAGTAACTATCATGAATTAAGTGTTACTTGGCGCATCTTTAGATTTATAAGGTGTCTTTTTACACTTTTTTCTCTTCTTCTTTTTCTTTGATTTAAATAGTCTATTACTATTATTGGGCAAACTTATTGAAATTTAACATTTGTTTTAGAAGAATTCTGAAGTTTGCTACATTTGGGTACAACAGTTTAAATTGAAGGCTAATGAGGTATTAAAAGAAGATTTGAATGTTGCCGTAAATAGTGTATCTCTCTTTTGAATAGCAACATATCCTGGTTTTTAAATAACTGTTCTTTTCCCCATTATAATTTTTATACGTTAAAACTTGTACTGCAATCAAACTTTTGATTGACATAAAATTCTTGAAAATGGTAGGAACATTTTCAATGTGTGTGACAGTAAAGAACAGAGCTAAAACGTATTTTTGGGTAAAAGTTTTCACCTGATTTCACTCTTATAATCCCGCAGTCTTCTCTCATAGTTGTCTCTGTCTACCACTGACATATCTCCCTGTGAAACAAGAACACATATATGTACGTTGCTAATTTTACATTCGTGAAAATCAGTCTTTGATCCATGGCCTTTGGCCATAAGAAAATTTGAAACAGTGAACCTATGCACACACCTTAAGTGTCTTATGTCAGCAGAATAAAAAGATCAATGTTTCATCAATATTCTTTGCACAAAAAAGGGATGCTAGTTGTGAGCATAATTCTGTCTACTGTATGATAGATACTACATTATTCTAATGTTTTAAGTCTACAATTGAAAAGAATTTTTTATATTGACCTTGTGCTTCAAGATATAGTCATGAAGGAGAGCTGCAGAGTGTTTCAAGGCCAGGAGCTGTAAAAACAAGTATTGATTACATATGTTAGTAACAAAAAATCAACCAACCAATACAATAGCAGACAAAATTCAAAATGCAGACATTACTTCAATTGTCTCAATTGTTTTTAGTTTAATTTCAGTCTGGGCATCATATATAATTCATTCAATGTTGCATCAAATACTTAGCTTAAGGAACAAAAGCAGAATGTATATGAAGATAAATTTGATCACAAGCTGCTGAATACAACAAATACCATCATTTACCTTCTCAATGAGAAATTCAGTCATGTTTCTTTTTCTTGCGGGTCACATACTCTTCATACAAGGAGGAGAGTTTGTAAGCAAGAACATGTTCCCGGCTGAATAAGTGGTGATGGGTGAATGAGATGGAATTGATATCAACATCCAACTGATAAAAGCCGCCACCTTCAATGGTTCCATCAATATAGCGGCTGTCAAATTCACGCATGATAGCCTGTGTGATAGACAAAGGTAAAATGTCATACATTTTTCATGTAGATTACTTTTGCTGAATGTTGAAGGACTGATAGGTTTATTTTCTTATAAAGTGTGTACCACTTAGAGCTTTATCAGAAAGCTTGAATATTTAGGATGAAAACTGCACCACAATGAATGTGAAAATTTGAAACATGGATTGTGATATCTTTCTTTCTTTATCAGCTCCCATTCTACCTTTCGGTGTATGGGTTCAGTTTCCAGATGATCGTTCTCCAGGATGCCCTGTCCTGGCATTTTCTGTTTCCTTCTAAAAAAGTTAAATTTCTATGCTTCAATGCCTCATTTATATCTTCTTCCCACTTTCTCCAAGGTCTGCCTTTTGGTCTTTTACTGATTTAGTTATTCTATGGTCATTCATTCTGTTTACATGCCCAAACCATCTCAATTGATTTGTTTCTATCTTAGTTTTTATGCTATCTGCTTTGGTTTGATCTCTTATTGTTCTGTTTCTTTTAGTTTTCCCTACTATTCTTCTTAGATATTTCATTTCAGCTGCCTATACTCTACTGTATTCTCTACTGCCTAAGGTTCAGGTTTCGCTGCTATAGAGGAGAGTAGGACAATAAACTGTGTTGTATACTGCCATTTTGGTTTTGGTTGACAATTCTTATTTACCTACAAATGCCTTTCCTAGATGATTATATATTGCACTTGCCTTTGGATTCTCTGGCTAATTTCTTCTCTAAGTTTTCCCTCTGAGTTAATCATTACTCCTAGGTAATTGTAGCTTTGAACTTGTTCTAAATTTTCCCTGCCCAATTTAAGATTTTGTGTTTTAGCTTCCTAGTTACTAGCATTGTTTTGGTTTTCTTTGCATTTACTCTCATTCCTCTTTTATTTAGTTCATTGTTCATAATGTTGATATTCGACTGAAGGTCACTTTCTGCTTTTTCTAAACAGAACTAAATCATCGGCAAATGAAAGCATTGATACATTTACTGGTTTGAGCTTCCACATACCTACATTCATTTTCTTCATTTTTGAGGATGCCTTTGCGACTGAATCCATAACTGTGATAAACAAAAGAGGACTTAAGATACAACCCTGCCTTACTCTATTCTGCAGATATGTTTCCAGCTTCTCTCACTGCACATGTTGGTTTATTGTAAAAACTTTTAATGGCTTTTATTAAATTTTGCTCTACATTGTGTTCTTTTAAGGAATGCCAAAGTTCATCCCTCCTCATAGTGTCAAATGCCTTTCATAAGTCAATAAAACACAGGTGCAGGTCAATGTTTCTCTCAAGGAATGTTTCTATTATTTGTCTAATTGTAAATATGTGGTCTTGTACACTTCTTCCTGGTCTAAATCCGCTCTGATGCTCTTCAATCTGATCCTCTACTCTTTTCCTTAGTCTCATTTTCAGTATCCTGGCATATACTTTTCCTGGAATGCTAAGTAGTGATATCCCTCTATAGTTTGAGCATTCGAAAGTTGATCCTTTCTTATGTATTGGTACTACCGTTCCCTTTTTCTAGTCGTCTGGCACCTGTTTGGACTTCCATGCTTGTTGGCATGTAGTAGTTTGTCTGCCTCTCTCCTTGGTTTTTAATCATTTCTGAATAAACTTGATCTGCTCCTGGGCCCTTTCCTAATTTCACTTTTCTTATAGCTGTTTGGATTTCTTCCATTGATAGATCTACATCTGTGATTGTGATGCAAATATTGAAAGTTTTCCTGTGGCTTCACACAAGCTCCCTTTTCTTGTATTCACTTAAAAAACTTAAGATGATAGAACTGTTCAATCTCTCACAACACTGCAGTAATACTTTTGATAAGGGAAGTATACCTAAACTAATGTTCGATGAAAAAGAGGCAAGAATGTTCATTGGCTTGCATGATATTTCTTTGGCCATACCTCTTTCATTCATTTAACTGAATTATAGTAATTCTACATCAAATTCCATCATGCCTACAAATGGCAATAATAACAGTGATTGAAGTATCTGATCGATTGGCTATCTTTCCTGTCTGAGGAATGATCACATTTGCAAAATGGAAAATGCCCTTGATTTATAAATCTACTGTTACCTTGTCTCATCCTTTTGTTTTGTTTTATATTTCAGTTTCCTATAAACAAAATATTTAATCTTATTTTCCCATTGCAAAAGTATAATATTGCTTCACAATAAAATCAGAATTATAATCAGCCATGAATTTATGTATCTGCTGGGAAAAAGCATATAACCATAACTTTGGTCTTTATAAATTAGAAAAAAAAGGCAAGAGAAGGAAGGAAGGGATAAAAGGGAAAACATTTATTAAATATATCTACACTGGAAATGCAAGCAAACCCTTATTAACCCAGCATTTGACTAGCTGCCTCAATAACAATGCTAGAGGACCAGCAGCTTTTTTATATGAGCAATCATCAATACTCTGATTTTGAAAATTAAAAACATAGTACGTTAACTGAGCAAGATATTTAAGTAGCCTTTAATGTGTCTCATATCCACCTTTTGGAAGACCACGTCAAGGTACGTGGCATCCTCCTCAAACATGGGTGGTCTGACTGGCGTTTCCCTGAGAGGGTCAGGAAGGACAATCATTTGGCCATCTTCACCAAACCACCTACTGGACTGGGAGGACAGAAGTCAAAGTGACAAATATTACACAAAATGACAAATATTACACAAAATGACAAATATTACACAAAATGACAAATATTACACAAACCAGATGATACGATTTAAACATCGTATTTTATCCCACTCTTTCATGCCATAAGTCTTCATAGGAAGGTAAAGATAAAAAGAAAATCTTAATAGACTTACTAATATAAGGGCAAAAGCAAATATCATTTATACAATACTCTACCACAATGTGGCACAAAACACTGAACTCTTTTAAAGCATCTCTCAAAATACAATAATGTTAGTAAGTTAAGTGGACATATCAAAATGTCTTAAAGTCATAAAAATTACTATTCTAGGCACATGACTTGTATCCTAAAATGGCAAGAATGATAAACTAGGAGACAAATATCTAATGGACTCATTATAAAGTTTTAAAACAATGTGTAATTTATAATATAAAATAACAACATTCATATTAATAAAAGGAATGTCAGCACAAACATTTGAGTGTATTTTAGTAGTTAAAGTGATTTTGTACATACTTGCTCTAATTTTTCTGCTTCTTTTAAAAGCCGATTCTCCATTTTGCTCATGTTTTTCCTGGTCACAGCAGGCTTCATACCCACGTAAAAACCTTCATCCTCCAAAAACCTTGGTTCCAAATCACCGCCAACTTTTTCACTAGCAGGAGCTGTTGGAAGTTGACAATAATAGTTTGGCTCTTCAGCACAGTTTTCACACAAATCAAGCATTAAAGAAGGAAAATATTACCCCTAAACAATTGTAGACTGCATACATTATGAGGAAATTTATGAAAACAATACATTTCAATAATTGTTGTCTAGAATTTGTAAAGTGCTGTGATGCCCTACCTATCAAGAGAGAAAAAAAGTAAAAGAATATCATCACTTCATATAAATGATTTAAAAAGAAACAAAAGTCAATTGGCAAAAGAAAGAAAACAACCCATCACAGGAATGTCAAATATGTAACAAATTTTTTAAAAAAAGATGAGAATAAGAGAACTAATAATTGTAAAAAAAGTGAAACTACTGTGAGAGACTGACTTGTCGCAGATGACGGATAGAATATCATCTCTTGTTCAGCTTTGCTCATGACTTCGGGATCAAACATAGTCGCCTTCCTGACAGCCACAGGGCCATACCCTTCAGGAGTATAGTCATCCTCATCATCTAGCAACCTGTCTCCCTCTGGAGAAATTACCATATCATCATTATTAGATTTAATTGTTCTTTTGAAGATGCACTTTGAATAAAGGCAGGATAAAGGGTAACATTGAATATTCACTGAACCTTCAACTCATAAGATATATTTATTATTTTACAGCATAATGTCTTCTAGAAATCATCACACAATACAACTGCTATTTAAATTACATAAAAATCTACAATAGGATTACACTCAAATCCCTTCAAGCATTTTCAATTAGAGTCAAACGCTGTAAGGAATCTATCAAGTAAAGTAAAGTTCCTTCAAGGCCCTTGAGGCCTATAGAGCCGGAGCTTATTCCGGTTTCTATAGCATGAAGCGGAACAAGTGACAATAATCACCTCTTGGCCAGGATGCTAGTCTGACGCAGATTTTTACTCCCAAGCTAGTGCTTGTACCCATTTGCACCTGGGTAAAGTGGGAAAATGCATGTTAAGTGTCTTTCCCAAGGAACACAACGTCAACCCTGGCTTTACTAGGATTCAACTCGGGACCTCATGAAAATTCCTTCCATGTGGTCACAATTCAGAATTATTGTCCTTGCCCCAAAACCTGTAAATCACACCCATCATTGCCATCAGCATACAACTACTACAAAATATGAATTAGATCTACTCTAGACATTTCTCGTTTGTTGTCTGACGAAGGGTTATACCCGAAACGTCACGTGTTTGTTCTGTCTTTATTAGTGGAGTTGTCCCTTATTGTCATATTTCGCCTTTGACTTCACTCCACTGTGGCTCTTTCGTATTATTCACAACTATTTAGATAGTTCACATTGCCACATCTCTCTGTTGTTTACATTATTTATCTATTTTTTAAAATTGCTAATATATCTAGATCTATAGTCATATGTTGTTCTTCTGACATCACATTGTGTGATGGCGGAGGTATTACTTAGATCTAGATTCTAGATATTTCTCGTTTGTTGTCTGACGAAGGGTTATACCCGAAACGTCACGTGTTTGTTTTGTCTTTATTAGTGGAGATGTCACTTATTGTCATATTTCGCCAACAAAATATGATGAATATGAATGGACATACCTTTTTTATCTTCCTCTTTGGCAGCTCTTTCTTCCTCCTTGAAAAATGAATACAGTAAGATAAACTTTTAAAAAAGCAGAACAATATTTAATACAACAAATGCTTTCTTTATTAACCACTTTGTCCTGTAAATGATATTCATATGTATTCTTATACCAAAGAATCAATGTATTTGATACAAATAACCATATTCATCATGTACACAAGCCCACACTAAATATACTTTCACTTTGTATTGAGTTGGGAAAGACGATGCACACACTCACTATGCTGTGTGCACAGCATCAGGCCAGCAATAATAATATTACACAATACTTCCTTTATTTGGACATTAAATTCTGTGTATTTTCTCTCTTCTTAACACTCACTGCCCATCCTCAGTTATCCCTAATATCTCAGTCTGAATTCATTCATTCTCTTTTAAAAACATAGATAGTCTTAACCCTTCAACACTCGTAAACCATCTTTTCTTTTGCTTCTTTAAATTATGAACATTAATACAATGTCGAAGCCTTTCCTACATATAAAAGTAACATTAGGGTTTTGAAAGACAATTTCTCTAATGCCTTCTGAGTAAGTAAAGTTCCTTCAAGGCTCTTATGGCACATAGAGCTGAAGCTTATCCTAGTTTCTATGCATGAAGTGAAACAGGTGATAATAATCACCCCTTGGACAGGATGCTAATCTGTCGAAGATTTTCACTCCCAAGTTAACGCTTGTATCCATTTGCACCTGGGTCGAGTGGGGAATATACGTGCTAAATGTTTTTCCTAAGGAACACAACGTCGGAGCTAGATTTGTTAGGATTCAAGACGGGACCTCATGATCCCAAGTCCGGCAGCCTAACCCCTCTGCCAACGATGCCACAATGCCTTCTGAAAGTAGTTTCTACTCCTTTGAAATCAAAATGAGATTAAAACTTTGTGGTTAAATTAAATTACTCTGGAATTGAGTAAGTCAGTTACTATGAAGACAATTTTTTTTTACTTAATACAAGCTGTGCTTTCGGTGTACGTACAGTTTCTTCCTCTTCCCCTTCAGGTCTTTCTGGTTTAGGTTCCTCTTCTTTCTCCTCATCATCTTTCTTTTCTTCAGCCTCTTGAGGTTCCGGTTCCCACTCACGAGTAAAGAAGTCTAAGGCTTCCTCTTGTGTTGGCATGAATGATAACTGACAGGCGAGAAATATGAAGACTAAATGAAATTCAATCTTAGCTTGAATGGTATTGCAAACAGGAAAAACAAATTATGTTAAGTAAAACTCTATGGGTTACATTGACTTACACCCCTCTCTCTCTCTCTTAAAATAATATTTTTGTTTTCTTTTTTGTTTCCAGTCAATAAGTTTTCAATCTAAATAAAGGAGATACTTTGCGCTGACTTACGGCCTCATGTTGTTTTGTCCTTTCCGTCTTTGTCTCCGAATCTGCTCTGTCCTTGCCTCTAAGCGTGCAACCTCTTCCTCATTCATCTATCATTGGTGATTGAATTACAAATGAACACATGAAAAATTGTTATTTTCATTTGTTATACAAAGTCATAGAAACAATACAAACTGATCAATCCAAATTTCCTGTCTTCCTGTTTCCTTCGACCACGGAAATGACTTAATGAAAGTGCATGGGGTTTGATTTTTCTGTAGGATTTTCTGTATTGCTAAAATAGCTATATGAAAATGACAGTATTGATTCATTAGCTAACTTGTCAACAAAATATTTTTAAAATTCTCACGGTTTCATAGATCAAAGTCCAACTTTTAATCTACAATAATTACATATACATTCAGTAAATATTTAAGACACATACATCAATTTCTCATCAATATCTCACTGTTTGTAGACAGTGATACAACTCAAATTTCATCCATTTTCCTGGAGCAACATCCATTAAAAGACATATATTCTGATAGACTGAACTTGACAGAAGGAACAATAAAAGCAATAACACTTATAATCGTGCTCCTCAGGTAATAATCTGCATTGCTCTTTTTATCTTGTTGTATTTATTTATATCATTATAACTTTCTTGATTACTGAGAACAAAAAAGATGAAGGATACAATTCTTCTGTGGAAAAAGACAGCATTTAAAAACACTCAGTCCTAAGCCACTTGCAAATCACAAATACAGCTAAAGACTACAAGGTTACTGTCTGTTACATGAGTTTTAAAACGGCAAGTGGCTGGTTTGTGAATGATGCTAAGATATGAGAAAGCCAACAAAATAACATTGCATACCATTACTATATTTGGATCATCAATTAAAAGAGGATCTAGATTCTGTCCAATTTAACCCAAAGACAATCAAATCAATAATTCTAATCATCACTGCATCCCCTTCATGCTACAGAGGAAGTTGTTAAACGGGTAACTGTGAGATTAAGTCACTGATTATAAGGCTTTTGTGGAAAACATTCTGTAACTTTTAATAGTTATGTCACATAACTGGGCAGTGGACAGGTAAGCACCTGTACGGGGAGTAGGTGATCCCACCCTCCATGAGTCTCCTGCTGCCTTGCAGGCAGGTCTTGGCTGACCAAAGGTTAAGGGAGTTAGCCCTGACAGAAAATAACACCTGCTGCCTTGCAGGCTGGTCATGGTCAACCAAAGGCTAAATGAGTTAACCCTTACAAAAAATAACAAGGCCTGGCAGTGGGCCTCTAGGTGGCAGCCCCACCATCTACCTAGGGTACAGTGGGCTAATCACCTGCTTATGCAAAACAAACTGATTCAGAGAACAAAATATGATGATATACCCGGCTTGAACTTTCGAAGACGAACATGGAAATGAAAACGTACTGTGATTTTTGGAACATGGAATATTAGGGCAATAAATGGAAAAGAGTTAGAATTAGCTGAAGAAATGGAAATTTTCAAAGTAGGCATTTTGGCCATTACAGAAACAAAGAAAAAAGGACAAGGAATAGAAAATGTAGGACCAAATCATGCTTTAATCTTCTCAGGCGTAGATGTTAAAGATAGAGCTATAGCATAAGAGGCATGAAAAGCTACTAGAAGGTTGGAAATTTATAAGCCCATGGCTATTAGACGTAAATATTAAACCAAAAGGAAGAGAAATTATATTATTAATAGCTTATGGACCAAACGAAGATGCCACCAAAGAAGAAAAAGACATCTTCAAAAACGACTTACAAATAGCTGCAGAGAATCTCAAACCCAAACAGAAACTTAATGGTTTTTGGAGATATAGATGCTAGAGTAGGCAACAATGTAGAAACATCATGAGGAATAATCAGTAAAGAAGGCGAGACAACAACTTCTCCAAATGGAGAGAGACTAATAGATTTTTGCCTAAAGAATAACATGAAAATAGCCAACATTTTTTTTCCTCATAAAGATATTCACAAATATACAAGACTAAATGAAGACAGATGCGAAAAGTCAATGATAGACTACGTAATAGTTGACAGCTTCCTTTTTACAGTACAATGGATGCAAAAGTAAACAAAGGAGCTGAAATATTTAGTGACCATCACCTAGTGATTACCAAAATGAGATTAATGACTGGAGAGAACAAATAGAAAATGAAAGAGACGAAAGCTACTAAACTCAAAATAGAAGAACTATATAAACTAAATAGTAAAGCAAATATACCAATCTAGGATAAAAAGATTTATCAGTGAAAGGTAGATTATTCTGAATGATAGCACAATAGAAGAAAAGTGGCAAATATATAAAAAACACTCCTCAGTTGTACTGAAGAGGTCTGTGGTAGGAAACAATTTAAAAGAGAAAGGAAAAGAACAGCATGGTGGAATGAGAATGTCAAGACTAAAATCAAAGAAAAGAAGGATACCTGGAAGAAAAACTTGCAAACAAAGAGACCCGAGGAAAGGATAGATAACGTGAGTAAAAGAACTATCACCAAAGAGGAAGTGAGGAAAGCAAAACGGGAACAATGAGAAGAGTTTGGACAAAGACTTCAAGAAAGCTATCAAGGAAATAAAAAGCTGTTCTGGGGGCAATGAATGGCGTGAGAAAGAACAAAACATGCACAATACGACAAATTAAGGACGCCAAAGGCAATGAAAGAAGACAGCGAAATCATGGAAACATGGAGAAAATATTTTCAACAGTTACATAATCCCTCCAGAACATATGAAACAAGGAGTACAGATCAATTAGCAAGAGTAAGTAGTAATCCAGATGAGACAGCTGAAGATGTAGATATCTCAATAGAAGAACTCCAAACAGCTATAAGAAAAGTGAAATTAGGAAAGGCCCCAGAAGCAGATCAAATTTATCCAGAAATGATTAAAAACCAAGGGAGAGAGGCAGACAAACTACTTCATGCAATATACCAACAAGCATGGAAGTCAAAACAGATGCAAGACAACTGTAAAAAGGGAACGGTAGTAGCAATACACAAGAAAGGATCACCTATGGAATGCTCAAACTATAGAGGGTATCACTACTAAGCATACCAGGAAAAGTACATGCCAGGATACTGGAAATAAGACTAAGGAAAAAAGTAGAGGATCAGATTGAAGAACATCAGAGTGGATTTAGACCAGGAAGAAGTGTACAAGACCACATATTTACAATTAGACAAATAATAGAAAAATTCCTTGAGGGAAACATTGACTTGCACCTGTGTTTAATTGACTTATAAAAGACATTTAACACTATGAGGAGGGACAAATCATGCATTCCTTAAAAGAACAGTGTAGAGCAAATTTAATAGAAGCCATAAAAGTTTTTATATTAAACCAACATGTAGGTATGCGGGAGCTCAAACCAGTAAACGTATCAATGCTTTCATTTGCCGATGATTTAGTTCTGTTTGGAAAATCAGAAAGTGACCTTCAGTCGAATATCAACATGATGAATAATGAACTTAATAAAAGAGTAATGAGATTTAATACAAAGAAAACCATGACAATGCTAGTAACTAGGAAAGCTAAAACACAAAAGCTTAAATTGGGCAAGGAGAATTTAGAACAAGTTCAAAGCAACAATTACCTAGTAGTAATCATTAACTCAGATGGAAAACTAAGAAAGAAATCAGCCAGAGAATCCAATGACAATATATAACCATCTAGGAAAGACATTTATAGGTAAACAAGAATTGTCAACAAAAACCAAAATGGCAGTATTCAATACAGTTTATTGTCCTACTCTCCTCTGTGGCAGTGAAACCTGGACCTTAGACAGTAGGAATGCAGTAGAGTGCAAGCAGCTTAAATGAAATATCTAAGAAGTGCAGAAGGAAAACTAAACAAGACAAAATCAGAAACACAACAATAAGAGATCAAACCAAAGCAGATGGCATAAAAACTGAGATAGAAATAAATCAACTGAGATGGTTTGGGCATGTAAACAGAATGAATGACAATAGAATAGCTAAATCAGTATACATTGCTAAATCCCAAGGTAAAAGACCAAAAGGTGGACCTTGGAGAAAATGGGAAGAAGATATAAAAGAGGCATTAAAGCAAAAAGAAATTTAACTTTCACGGAAGGAAACAGAAAATGCCAGGACAGGGCAGCCATACATGTCACATAAACTTTGAATAAAAATAGCTATATTCGATGTGTGATCAATTATGGAACTCTTGTAGACACCTTTTTAAACTACTGAGCAACTTTATTAAAAGACTTTGTCAATTCACAAAAGCTAGGCCTTTTTTCTATTCATAGTTTGCAGCATTTACTGTCAAAATTGTGACACTAGAGGGAAGCATTTCAGTAACATCACACAGTTGTGGTAAGAGGAAAGTCAATGGTAAAATTCAAAAGCAGTGACTGCAGCGTGTCAGGGCCTAGATTACTACACTAATTACTGACTTTGTGGAGTCAATCTTTTAAAAGTTTTCAGAAGAAAAAAAGCATTGTTCAGTTTCTAGAAAAAATATAGCAACTGTGACTTAATTTACAGATTTAAATTAGTTACGGTCATACAAAAACATGCAATTAATTTTCACTTCATGAAGTTAATGTCTTTGAAAAGTTACTGTATGCCATGCGATATATGCAGTGAAATAATTAAACCATTACAACAGCAATTCTTTCATAAAACAAACAATGTTGATGTGGAATGTCAGCAGATGGAGATATTGTTCAGACATGTAGGATGAATGAAAATAGGTCTAGAAAGGGGGAACATTTCAATTGTATGTCCACAACACTTTGAACAGTATGTAATCTGCCACAGGACAGTGAAACTAAAACATTTAAAGTAGAATGTGCCTTGCTATATAATGATATTTGAATAATATCAAAAATATAATCATTGAAGGAAAAATCTTAATCAAACCTTTTAATTATTTCGTTAAGCCCTGCTATAAACATTACTTCACAATGTTTACTTACACTTTGGCAGTGAGAGAGTGTGACTAGAACTATAATGTAAAGTTGTCCTTTGATAATTTCAGTCTAAAAATATTTTGAACATCACCTTTGCAGAATTTGATGGATCTTTCTTCTAAAAAAAAGCATTGTTGTGTGTAGATAATATTAACGACTACAATCTCACATATTTAAATAAGGTGCTTATGGTACGTTAAGGGGATTAACATGGGAAGGTAATATTGAAAAGTAGAATAGTATTATAATACAAAGAAATCCAAAAGACATTGTTTTATTAGAAAAAAGTGACAGCAAGAAAGTTAAATTCTATTTTAGAGAGACAGAGAATCAAGTTTTAAAGAAACAAGTTAATAAGACATTTTAATTTATCTGTTGCTGTTTTCACCAAAGAAATAAGAATAGTAAAGTTTTCATCTTGTAAGGCAAATAAGCATTTTAAAAAGTAAGAAAGCTTGTTTCTCTCTAAGTAGAAAGAAACTCAATGGGAGCTAAAGACAGAGTCTTCAGTCCTTACACTCTTTGGGGGCCTGGCACACTTAGGTCATGACTCCTAGGCGCTCCTCTGTTTTTTATCTTCTTCTTTTTTTACTTTCAATCTACTTTTCAGAGGTAGTAAGTGTTTATGAATTAATCACTTGTTCTGAGTTTATATCTCATTGAAAATAAATCATAATTATTATTGATTCATTAAGGATCAGCTGAACAAATAGAAGGCAAAGGTTGAAAAATTACAAAGAAACAAAACAAAAATCAAGAATAGGTTAACGATTCTTTGGAAAAAAATATTTGAGAATATATATTACACAAAGTAATGTTAAAATCATTAACTGCGCATGATGGAAATATATTACATAAATTTAAAACAGCTAAGAAATACATATCATGTTTGGAAACATTTTTATTCTTTTGCATCTTTGTCCTTAGTAAGTGTGATGATGAAACAAACACTGCGTGATTCTTCTTTAAAGCAACTTTTAGGACGAATATTCTAAAACAATTTCTCAAACTACAATCCGAAATCGGGGGCAAAAGTACATGAAATTCATATCTTTTAGGCCGCAAATAGAATTTATTCATTACTATGAATTGGTGACGACAAATAGAAGTCCCAATGACTCCTCGTGTTTGAACCATGCTGACTCTAGAAAGACAAGGAGCTTTAGAACAAAGTTGTCCAAATTAAACAGGAGGATATGTGATAGAACAATAAAATAATCATCAGAGCTCCAGAGATGGCAGTTTTATTTTCTTTTTTTAAACAACACAGCATTCAAAAGAGGAAAAATGTGAGATATACCCTATGAGATATATACAAAGCACATGCAATAATTGTGAGAAAATTGAGTTTGACTTGTATTTAAGGAGAGGGGAGGGGAGGGGGGTTCTGGGAATGCCATTTTTGTTGAAAATGAGACAAATATAGTTTATCATACTACTGGATAGAGCAGTAAATTCCCGCCAGAATGATATCATAAAAGAAGCTCAGTATCAATTCTTTGAATTTATACTAATTTTTTAGAAGCGATACAGGCCTATCTTTCAACACAACTATTATATGATAAAGCCAGAAATATTGAAGTAAGTATGACAAGTTGGTACTCATTTTGATCGTCACAATATACTCTATTCAAAAAAAAACTTCTTTGAGGATCTATAATGAATATGGCCTTAAATTGTCCTTAAAATACCAGACATTAAGAGAACCTATTATCAAATGGCACTATCTCAAAATGAGTTAAAAGATGCTGGTGCACTTGAAACAGTGTCGATAAGAAGTAGTTGAGAGCCTCTCAAGGTTTTATGATATTTCAAAGTATTATCCTACCCTTTTCTTAGGTTTATGGGAGAAAAATATATTCAAATAACAGAAAAAAAGAGAAAATATGATTTTTTCAAAATGTTTTTTTGTTAATCATTTCTTACTTATTTTTTTATTTCTCAACATATCTTCATGAAATTTGGTGTGAATAATGAGTAGGAGAAAAGAAAAAAATGATCAGATGCTTTTTTTTCGATACGTATTATAGCTTTGTAAAAATTGAATTCTTTGTACAATATTTTGTATATTTTTGAGTTGTTCTCATATGCTATTTTCAAAAATTACTAATAAAACAAAAATCTGATCTAATCAAATGTAGATATTGTACCAAATAAGGTATGTGCCAAATTTGAAAGAAATTTGTCAAAAAATGTAGAAGTCTATCGATATTGGTTAATGGTTGCCGTTTCAAGGGCTCTATTGGAGAGATCCAGGTCCCATTAGGGAGATGTTGTTGCTGATGACTTTCTTTTTTCTTTTTCTAACCACTCTTGCCTTTTGTTTAAAAGCAAATGTAAAAAACGCCTACAGTCTCATTATTGTTTGCATATGAAATTTTAAAGTTATAATCTATAAAGCAAATTATTGTCTAATGTCACTAAAATGAAAACTAGCTATGGCATAAAGTGCCACTTTCATCGAGAAAAAAAACATGCATATGTTTAAAAGAAAACATGCATTCTGTTGATTTATTATGAGGTAGGCATGCTTTTCTTGCAAATCCAAATCACATTCACCAAAATTTTAAACTAGAAACACTACAATTCGCAAACTTCACCAAGATTTTTTTCAACACACTGACCAATGAGGTCAAAGACAAAAAATTTGAACACATTGTACCTGGCCACCATCCTGCGAGACAAAAATAAACGAAATGGTTGATTAGATTTCATAGAAAGACATCTAGTGAAGGTAATCAAAAGTATAATATATATATATATATATATATTTATATATATATATACATTTTATTTACAAGGCGCTTAAAATATTTTTACAAACCTCAAAGCGCATGTACAATATAGAGATAAAAATGACATTAATATGACAATTTAAAATGTTACACGTAAAATCAAAATACACAAAATAATAATTAAGAACTACTATCATGGTGTGACAAAATAAAATTATTTTGTAAGTAAGATATAACATAAAATACTTTGAAAATGAAATTATAGAATTAGTATATAAAAACCATTTCATATAAATATAATTTCAGGCAACATCAGAAATTGAGCTTTCAACGAAGGCAACATTAAAAAGAACTATAATGTTTTAGCAAAAAAGATAGTCTTTAGTTTCTTTTTAAAAACATTCTTAGATTCTGTGTGTCTAAGGCTAGCTGATCCATTATTAAACACAAACAACTAAAAATGCACTGAAACAAAATAATAAACACACTGTGCCCACCCGAAATCAATAATTATGCAAAAAAACCCATCTCAACTGAATAAAAGAAAAAAGTCTAAGACCCAACACCATAAAAGGGATTACAAAAGCAAGCAAATGGGTTTAAAGCAACATCATTGTCCCCTTGAGACAAAGAAGAGAAATTAAGTAGAGGAACAGAAGATCAATGTCCAGAGCTAAAAAATATAATGATAATAATCAAATTTGATATAATGAAAGAAATTAAAATAAACAGTCCAAACTGAAATGGTGCAACAGCAAAATTTGTCTTACATAATGCTGCACTGCCCTCAAATTTTGATTTTGTTTTAGTATTAAATGTTGAACGTTAATTTGCCTTTTTTTTTTTTTAAGGACTGTGTATAATGTGTCATTGTATTTGAACTCTCTCCATCTCTCTGTTTCTCGGTCTCTCTCTGTTTCTCGGTCTCCCTCTCTCTCTGCCTCTATCTGTCTGCCTGTTTCCTTTTTCTCTCTCATTTCTTTTACATACATCTTTATGAGGCTGTCTGACTCCGTGTCTGAGCATATAAATGATTTCCTTTTCTTTTATCAAATTACCACATGCTTGCATTGATTTATAAGTATTGATGCACTGGGATCTTGTCAAGGTGAGATAAAACAAAAATTGAGATTAAAGTGTAGATTGTCAGAAAATTTTGGCTTGACTTGTTACATTCAAACAGGTCGAGTGAATATAATTTGGATCACGGATGTTGAGCACATTATGCCTGTTTGAGTCATAATATTCTTATGTTTTCAAACATCAGTGACCTTGTCTTAGCAAATCAAATTTACATTCATTTTTTACATCGCAGAGTTGAAAATAATATTTTCCTCTTGCTCAAAAATACACTCCAAATTTTGTAGAATATTAGATAATTAAATTGCTTTTGAGAAATAAAACCAGACAAGAAAGCATTCTTTATTTAGCCCATATCTTTTTCTTTCCTTTCTTTCTTACTTCATTTGTCTGTTTGCAAGAGTTTTAACTATTCAACAACTTTTATTTTGTGATAAAGACATTAAGTCTGGACTGTCGAAATAAAAAAGTACATGTAAGTTTGCCCACCAATGAAAAAGAAAGCAGAAAAAACATTTAGCTGCATTTTTCCTACCTGTTCAAAGCGAGTTTCTTTCTTTCCCTTGAGTATTTTTTTCCTTTCATCTCTTTCTTCTTTCTCAATTTCTGACTCTGCTTCTTCCTGCAATGATGATAACACATATTTAGAGACATATTCATGTGAAAGTTAGAAAACCTCAATCTCACAAACTAATGCACTTTCATTACACACATAGTAGAACAGTTGACAAAGACAAATAAATGTACTCCATTGAGACAGTGTTTTATTTCTTTCATCTAATATGGGTGGAAAATGCTACATATACTTATCAAATCACATTCCCAAGAGCACAGAATATTTAACAGAACAATAAGAGACAGACAAAGACAAATGGACTCACAACCAGACAAACAAATGCACATGAAGAAGTTGAAGAAGAAAGAGACTGAAACAAAGACAGGCTGGCCATATGTATATCGATGCCAAAATGTATTTATTTTGAATGCTAAATAAAATTAAATGATGTTTATCGTACATAAATAACCTACCTGTACACCAGGTTCCTAAAATCAATGAATCACACATACACTTAATTCAGATGCCAGAAAGTTAGATGGGAATGACAAACAAAAATAAAGTGTGGCACACTCACTTTTGCTTTAGCAAGACGATTTTTCATTCTTTCTCTCATAGTAGATTTTCTCTTCTCAGGAGCAGGCTTAGGTTCTTCAACCTCTGCTTTTGTTTCCTCTGCAAGAAATTATGTTTAATTAACTATTTATTATGGGTAATCCATTTTCTTGCTGCCTTCAATAATGGTTTCGTTTTAAGATAAAAAAAACTTTAATGAAATCTGTCAAATTTTCTCATCAAGGAATGACATAAATCAATAAAAGCACTTATTCTTATCTTTTTTTCCCTCTCAAAAACTCTATGAACAATAGATATATGCTAACTGGATTCTCTCAACGTTCTCTGAACTCCTTTATTCTGAAAGGCTATACATATGTGAAAAAAAGCATGATTGCCCCTGATGGCAATAAGTATATTTAATTGATGTCACATTTCATTTCATCTAAAGTAGAAAGTAAAACAGACAGGAAAAACTCTTGTAAACAGTACTGCAAAGCTTTCTTTTCCACTTTTCTTTTCTATTTATATAAGTAGAAGTTAAGTAAAACATCCCATTTTACGTTGGGCTTTCATATTCGTCATTGATAAAACTGCAATCTGTTTTTAAAACTTCCAAGAAGACAGCATTTAAAAACTTTCCCCTTAGTATCTTGCAGTCTACGTTATATAAAAAGTTCACAGATAAATCTATAGAAACCTTGTGCCTTTGCTGCTTCTGCTTTTTGCTCTTCCTCTTGAACAGGCGGTTCTAACGGAGGAGGAGAAACAGGCTTCTCTTCCACTGCTTCTTCCTCTTCCGGTTTCTCTTCTTTTGGTTCCGGCACATCTCCATCACCAACCTCAGGAACATGTGCTATTTCTTTCTGAACAGCCGCACCTGATAGAACAAAATCTTTCCATGTAAATTTGATAGAGACTATAACAAAGTTAATTAAATTCATTACTAAAATAAAGACATATAAAATATTTTCAGAGAGGTTGAAGACAGATGGAACACTGATATGAACTGTATTAGACAAACAGTGAGGCAAGGGGCATGTTGTAAGTGAAAAATATTGACATGAAATACACGTAGAGAAGGTAAAAAACATAAAATAAACCTTGAAGCCCCATAGGACCAAAAGATGAAACTGATACAAAGGAATAAACAGAAAAAAAAAATTTTCGGCCCATAACTATGTTTGACTGAAAGCAAATTTACCAGCTTCAGCAAGAGCCTCTGCCAAGTCGTCTTCTTGCTCTGTTTCATCAATTTTCTTTCGACTGTCAAGCTTCACTGTTTTTAGCTCCCCTGTTAAGTCATCTTTTGGTGACACCAACTTGGAAAGCTTTGGACAAGAGAAATTCAAAATATTTACTAAAATAAAAACCTATCTACTTTGATGTTATTAACAACTGAGTGGAATTTGTGAGAAAGGAAGAAGGCAAAGAAATATTTTAAAAGAAATCCATAGACTGGACAGATGGCTTCCTCTCGGGCTTGGAGCAACTGCTATTGTGAGCATTTATTTCAATAAATCATCATTCATGGTTAAATGCTTTTGATGAAGTATTTATCTTTATGCATTGTTAGTCAATTTTTTTACTGAGATAAATGACATAGAACTAATTAAACATGATGAATATAAGGGTTGACATAAAAGAGTTCAGAATCACCGGCAAGACCTGAGTAAAGTTTACTTTACCTCTCTTCTCCTTCGTCTATGCCTTGATTTAAGCTCTCCTTTCAGTACTTCTGCCTGCTCATTTTCCTCGATCAGCTGTTAAACAAATGACATGAGATTGATAACACTTCAAATATTTTTAAGAGTTAACACTACTAGATCCATGAAAGGTACATCTAAAAAAATACTAGAAACAAAACGCAGAAAAAGTTACCAATTTAAAGGAATCTGAAGAAGAATGAAGGCATCTTTAAAACACAAACAGATCATTAATCTCATATCAGAAACAATTACGAACAATATACACGGACATTGACTGTGTCTAGAAGTTACCTCAGCAGCCGAGCTTTCTCCCTCAGTGTGAGAAAATGCTTGGTAAGCTGCTTCCATTTCAGTATCCTGAAATCCAAAGTTGAGAAATGTTAGGTACAAGAAATTCTTTGATAATAACATGAAATAACTTAAAATAAATTTTAAGATATAAATCATATGGTAATCATTATTCAATAACAAACCAATTCACATGCAAATCAATGTGACATTTATCTAATGTTGAGAGAATATGTTATACAGTATCGACCGCCTAAATGCCCGCTGTGTAATTGTCCGTTTCGCCTAAATGCCCGCAATCTCAGTGAAACCGATTTATTTCTCTATAAATTGTCCCCCTAAATGCCCGTTTCAAAACCAAGATTTTTTCATAAATGCCCAGTTTCAATGGCAACTGCAGGTATCTTTTTCTCCAAAGTATCATAAAATATGTCCGTAATTGATTAAATATTTTGTTTTTTGTTATCATACAATGTAATCCCATCGCTAATCTAATAGGGCTTATGCCTGTCAACAATATGCCATGCATTGCAACCACCCTTCAATACCTATCCATTGAAGACCCTAATGTACTAAACATTGACCAATCTTCTCTTCATAACTCCACCCACTGTACAGTACATCTTTGGTCCCATTGGATCACTGGTTTGTCATCGGGCAATTAGTCTTCCGGACTCCGCCCACATCCCTTTCTTGATGTTATAAGTGGCATGCATTCACCTGGCGTCTTTAGACTGGGCGCTTATCGCGATCGAGGAACAATGTGTGAACAGTTTTAATGCCTCCCTGTCTAGCATTGACCGTATCCACTGTGACTTTGGGTCTTCGTGGTGAGAGACGGTCAATCCATCCGCACGCTGACTACCTCAGTGTTAAAGAGCTTAATGGTTTCCAGGTGTCCCTTTTCCTCGCATTAAATTTTTCATACAGCTCTCTCTCTGTGTACTATGCCTAGCAGGCAAGACGTGTATCGTGTGCTGTGTTGTTTTTCATTTTTACCAGTGGATTTATCTTATTTTTCCTTCAGATTTTTATACCATTATATTTGTGAATGTGTTGTGTATATCTTAAAAAACTTTTTAACGATTTTAATCAGATAAATTTTACAATATTTCAAATTTTAAATGGATCATATTCAATTCAACGGCTATTTAATGGCATTTTATTTGGTGACAATTGTTTACTGTTTACACTTTAATACATTTTTCTGGAACGGCCCGAGGAGATGTCACCGCGGTGGCAAGCGTAAACGTCATTTAATCAAAACAATCACCGGTCGAAGACCAGTCATTCACACTCGCAACGACCACCACCCACCTCGGAATCTAATCACCATCGAAACACAACACGCGACGAACACACAGGCAAAAGGAAATGAGCTGTCAGATTTTCATTCACACAGAAAAGACAAAAACAACAACGGAAATCAACAACACTCTGACCAGTCAGGCAAAAAGGAGAACAAAACAAAAAGGAACTTTCAAAAGATCTCACTATAATAAATTTGAACTGTCGTAGTCTTATTAGCCAAGACAAACAATTGACACTGGAACAAATGATAGAAACACACTCACCAGATATTATACTCGCGACAGAAACTCACCTCAGGAACGATATAGATAGTAAAGCAATATTTAATTCAAATTTTCTAAACCCACCACCATATCGGAAAGACAGGACGCGCAGCGAAGGAGGAGTGTTGATCGCAGTAAAAAAAATTGTGCCAACACTGATTGTGAAATAACATGGACTAAAATATCTATGGCACAGGGAGACCTTCACATGGGTTGTTTTTATAGAAAACCATCTAGCGGCGTTGACGTGATGGAACAACTACATGAATCTTTAAGGAAGCTCCATAGCCAAGGAACGCACACCCGAAACATTCTTTTAGGTGGTGATTTTAATCTTCCAGACATCATATGGGAAGCACAAGAAGTTAAACCAAATCCCCAATATAGCAGGCACATAAATGAAAAAATGATTGAAATTGTCACTGAATTCAACCTGACGCAAGTAACTCACGAACCAACAAGAGGTGAAAACATACTTGATATCATCTTGACAACAAATCCTGACCTTGTGGAAACAAGTGTTGTCCCTGGTATGAGTGACCACAGCGCAGTTTTATGCAGCGTACAAATGAAAACGAAAATAAAGAAAAAACCTCCTCGATCAATTTTCATGTACCCCAAAGGCGACATCAATGCTATTAAAGAAGACCTACGAGATAACTATGAAACATTCGAAAGAAATGCAGAGACAAAAACTGTAAATAAAAATTGGACAATATTCAAAGAACTTGTCACACATTCCATGAACATACATATACCCAAGAAAACAATTAGCGGCAAAGCACACTTACCGTGGATAACTAAAAAGATCAAACGGTTGATAAGACAAAAGCAGAGGAGATATAATGCTGCAAAATGCCACAACAAATCAAAGGACTGGCAAAAATATCGAAAAATCAGAACAATAATTCATCAGGAATTACGGAAACAACACCTCAAATACATAAACCAACTACTTGAAATTGACGATGAGAATCCAGACCCTGAAAACGCTCACATAACCAAAAGATTCTGGTCTTACATCAAATCAAAGCGTAAAAACATATCAGGAATAAGCGTCCTTCAACGACCAGACGGCACAGAAACAACAGACTCCAAAGAACAAGCAAAAATTCTTAACGATCAATATCAAAGTGTGTTCACCCGGGAGGACCCAAACTTACCAATCATTGAAAGTAGCGAAATTTCTGAAATCAAACAAATTAGTATCACTGTACCAGGGGTTATAAAACAACTTAAACAACTAGACTCGCATAAGGCAACAGGACCAGATGACATCCCCTCTAAAATCCTCAAAGAAACAGCAAATGAGATCGCGCCATATCTTTGCACAATATTCCAACAATCAATCAATACCGGATTCGTGTCAGAAGATTGGAAAACAGCAAACATCACAGCTGTTTATAAAAAAGGAAGACGTGACATTGCTTGAACTACCGCCCAGTATCCCTAACTTCAATTTCTTGCAAAGTACTGGAGCATATCATAGCACACACCATAATGAACCACCTGGAAGAAAACAACGTACTGGTAGACTACCAATATGGATTCCGTAAGCACCATTCCTGTGAAACACAACTTATATCAACACTAGAGTCGATAGCTAAATCAATATATGACAAAAAACAGGTTGACCTACTAATCCTTGATTTTAGTAAGGCTTTTGACACTGTACCCCACCAACGCCTCCTCCAAAAACTAGAGAATTATGGAATAAGAAACACCAACGATATATCCGATAATGAAACAAACAACCAACAGCTCCTGAAATGGTTTGAAAGTTGGCTCTGTGGTAGGACACAAAGAGTAATCCTGGAAGGAAAATCAAGCGAACCTTGTCATGTCCTATCTGGAGTCCCCCAGGGCACAGTCCTTGGACCTCTCTGTTTTTTAATATTCATAAATGATCTTGGGAAAAATCTGTCCCCTGATACAAATCTTAAACTGTTTGTGGACGACAGCCTGTTGTTTCGAGAAATAACAAACAAAGCCAGTGCAGAAAACCTTCAAAGAGATCTGTCAACCCTTGAAAAATGGACTGAAGAGTGGCATATGAAATTCCATCCATCAAAGTGCTATGTGATGAACGTTACACCAAAACGAAAGCCAGTCATATATGATTATACCCTAATGAACGAGCATCTGGAACACGTTCAAAGCATACCATATCTGGGAGTCCGCCTCAACAACAAACTCCAATGGGATGATCATATAAATGAAATCACATCAAAAGCAAACAGATGTCTTGGGTTTATCCACCGAAACCTGCGTCAATGTCCCATGCAAATTAAATCTCAGGCATACACAGCACTTGTTAGGCCGACGCTAGAATACGCTAGTGCTGCATGGGATCCACACCACCAATACCAAATTGACCAAATTGAAAAGGTACAGAGACGGGCAGCAGCGAGTTGTAAAAAAATGCTGGTCAAGAGAACAAGGATGCGTGACTCAAGCATTACAGGAACTTAACTGGTCTTCTCTGGAAACCCGCCAAAACACTCTCGCCTCACACATATTTACAAAGCAATAAACACAGACACATCAACCGTGAAAATCCCAACTTATTTTTCTCAACGAAACAATGAATATACTCGCTCAACAAGAAATCATCACCAGCAAAAATTCATCAACCCACATACCCGGACCAACATTTACAAACACAGCTTTTTCCCTCGAACCATCTGCGAGTGGAATGCCCTGCCAAATAGACTCATCAACAGCTTATCTGTTGACCAATTTAAACGTGTGCTTGGACGTGAAAATGTGTGAATATGAACTGTGAAGTGTAACACTATATTCGCATTCATGGGCAAAATGCCTTTTGCAAATTATCAATTCTGATTCTGATTCTGATAATTTGTCCAAAACAAATGATCTGGCTGTGAATTTTATCCTTGTCTGTCTGTTGTCTTAATTTTAACATGGGATTATGAATCGAAGGAGTTGTAAGATTTGTGTTAATTTATCTACATTGGTCCCATTGGATGAGGCTTTTCTTTATCCAATTTTTCGCATCCAAATTTGCATACTTACTTAATTAATAGGTCTCGTGATTAAATAAGTCACGTCATTGTAGTATGGGTTATGCCATTTAATGAGGAAACACTGGATCAGGTCCTTTTCTCTTAGCCTCCATAGCAACAACTTGAATTTAAAAATGAACAAACCAGGAAATGATTAACAAAGGAATCTTCAAATCCTGGACGAAATTGACAAGTCACTAGGAAACCCAACTTCACATAAATAGGCCTACCCCCCCCCCCAAATTGTTGCCCCTGACCTATTTCCGCCTAAATGCCTGTTTCGCTTAAATGCTCGTTTTGTCTGCTTCCCAAGCACCGGACATTGAGGCGGTCACTACTGTATTATGTATTCATTTTGATGAGGATTTGGAAAAGTAAACTTCTGTTTTCATCATTGATTTTTTATTTGAAAATAAACACATCAACACTTTATAATTGACAAAAGCTGATGAACTTTTTGGATATTGGTGAGTCAGAAACTAAATTGTAAAGAAGTCCCTTCTCTTCTCTGTGACTGACATTGTATAATTTCTTAATGGTGAAAATTGTATAACAGTCGCTTGTGTCAAAACTATAAAATTAAAAGTTATATATCGTATAATTTAAAGAAAACGATACGCTAGATTGTTCCTCTCTCACATACAGGTACCTTATAAAAGGCACAAAGAATTCACTTACAGAGTAAAAACAATAACACATCTTAAGGTAGTTAAGTGCCCAGAAAAAAGTGTTCTTACAATACAAACACAGTGTATTAAATGAGATTGGGGATTCCATTGACATATTATGCTCATGGTAGACACATTAGCAATAGATTTCTGTTCTTTGGCTTTCATTAAAATGTTGTTGGTTTTTTGTTTATTTTGAGGGGTGGGGCATTTAGATTACTTACAATAGTTGGATTTGAGATCCCTCCAGCTTCTTCATTGTCATCAAGAAGCTTCTGCTTCAAAAGCTCTCCTTTTTGCTTTTGGTTCAGACATTTTGTTTGTACCATATGAGTCACAAGACCTAGGGATGAAATGTATTTTTGGCATAAGATTCATTAAGGATTAGATATTGTTTTCATTTTTCAGTAATTAATAACAATAAAAATGGTAGAAGAAAAATGAAGTCAAGAACTATGTAATGAAAACATGAAACAGAACAAGACAGAAATCAAATAAGACTTTACTTAATGGTCACAAAACTATTTTTGCAGATATCAATGGACTTCTAATGTTGAACATAGACACGTCTGTTTTTAAAGAAGAAAAGACAATGGCATCAAACTCTCCTTTTTCTTTTTCTTCTTGTCTTAATCTGGTTGAGTGTACAAACCAAACAAAATCTCTTTCCAGTTTTTCCCTTCCTTTCCTGCAATCTATTCATAGCTCTTCTCAACCTTCTTTGCTTTCTCACATTTTTCCTTTTTCTGACTTCTGTTTGGCTACTGCCTTTACATCTTCCAATTTGGATTCCATCCCTGTGAAGTTATTGAAGCTATTTCATTTCCTCAAAATTTTACTCCATTTCCATTTTTAACTGAAATTTTGCTTTACAGTCTATTTCCTAGACTTTGACATTCTGTTGGATCATGCTTCAACCAGTTTATATCTAAAACAGTCTGACATGAAACAGTTCTGCCCTTTGTCACATTGTATTTTCGGAAGGATCAACCTTTCTGATCCATCAAGGAACTGAATTCACAATTGTGTTGATGATTTTCCCTTTTCACAAATACTTCTCTTAGGGAGTATTCCCCGTGAATATGAAAGTAAAATGGAGTCTAGGCATGATCTCTCTATACATTCAAATGAAACTCAATTATATATTTATACATCACATGGTGTGATTCATATTTTGAAGAAATTGACATTACAAGCCCAGGAAAACAATTTCACAAAATCAAAGAGTAGGGATCAGAAGCACTTCTTCAGTTTCATGCTTTTTTTTTTTATTAAACTAGGACCAAACGTGATGAAAATACGAGTTGGGGAAATGATAGGCATGAATTTTTTTTCGGTAAATCATTTTGTATGCTTAAACTTAAGCCCTTATAGGTCAGAATTATAATTAGTATTCTAATATGGGAAAATGATAGTGAGTACACCTCAAGAGCTTCCATGTCTTTACCTGATTAAAACAACAAAACCAACTTAAATTTCAAAATCTTATGATGTCAGTCAGCAATACCTGTTTCATTATAGATTCTTAATGTAGTAAGTTCCTCCAAGGCTGTTGCGGCCCTTAGATCCGGAGCGTATCCCGATTTCAACAGTGTGAAGCGAAAAAGGTGATATAATCACGTCCTGGACAGGACGCCAGTCTGTCGCAGGTTTTTACTCCCAAGTTAGTGCTTGTACCAATTTGCACTTGTGTTGAGTGGTGAAATGCGTGTTAAGTGTCTTTCCCAAAGAACATAACATCGGGCCTAACTTTCCTAGGATTCAAACCCAAGACCTCATGATCCAAAGTCCAGCAACCTAACCACCTGGCCACCACACTCAGTAGTTTTATGAAGCCCACCTACTCAACTAAGCACCAATTCTCTAATTTAATAACTTTTTATGGGTAACAAATACAATAATAAAAATGATACAAATATAATGCTTTATTCGAATTCTTAACAATTCAGATCATACAGTGAGACAGTGAAAAGAAGAGGGAAACTGAAAAGAGAGATGATAATGATACATCAAATATTCGTCTACGTCTTTGCAAAGAAAGCTTACAAAAGACAAACAATAGTTTAAAAATGCCAAAGTTCCAAGTCTTAAAGCCACTACAGACTATTGACTCTCAACGCATATATGCCTCCTTATAAATCAAATCCATATTAGCCATAGAAATTTTGCTGTAAACTGTTTCAGGTTAAGTTTGAGTTCACAGTCATCCATCTAGATCTAGATTCTAGTTATCTTTCCAGCAATTAATCGTACAGCTATGATACCAAACTAGAAACTTACGTAAAACTGCTACTTCATCAAGTATTAGGTTAAACAAAGCGTAAATGAAATGAAAACAATCATTCACACTTGATTTTGCAATAAAATGAAGTGGCAAAGCAAGCAATGACTTGTTTACGATGTAACTACCGACATTTTGATCTAAAGAAAATTATCTCCGTGACGGGAGAGCGATTTTCTGTTCATAGTGGATTTTATATTTCGATAAAATAATCGTTGATGACGAAATTATTACCAGTACTAAAGGTTTGAATAGAAGAAGAGCAAAAACTAACGTTGTAGTCTTTGACTGGCATTTTCTTTCTCTCATGACAGCGCTTCATACTCTCCTTTGTATATTCAACTTTCAAATTATACTTATCAACAAGATGACCATTACAATGTAGACCAGCGTACGGTTTATATTAAGATTTGTTTCTCTTATGTGTCCTGGTAAACCAAAAAAGAAGGAACAAAGAAAAACAGAAAAAAAGAAGAAAGAAAAACAAAAAGAAAGAAAGCAAAACCAGGGGGGGGTGTAAGATGTTTGAGTTCTGACGTGTTGTTTGTATGTTGTTGGGTTTTTTTGGGGGTCCCTTATGTTGTTATTAATTCTTCTTCTTCTTCGTCTTCATGATACTAATTGAGTAATTCAATTCTTGAGAATTAGGCCTACTGTCAACGCTCACTTCTTGTTTAATGGCAGATTGGTAATCTAGTTATGATATTAAAGCGTGTTTACTAAAGATTTCACTGCTACTTATGATCTTAAATCTGTTGACAGTTTGTTTCACAGTGGATCTGAAAGCTGAAAATTTTCAGACAGACAATGATAAAAACAGATTATCATCATTCCATTCCAAATCCCAACGAAAATACGAAAAATTCAAAATATATTAGTTTGGCCAAATGAAATTTCAAACGAAAATCTCTGAGAAAGCAAAATAGAGCTCATTATGCATGGAATCTTTCTTAGAAGAAAAAGGAAAGAAGAATGGAACGGCACCAATTTGCCCTACATTGGACTCCAGAATAGAAAAGGAGATCCGACAAGTCAAAGACAACTTGGAGGCGATCAAGACTGAGATAAAGGACTGGGACGAAACCTGGAATTCCCTGAGGACACTTGCCACGGAAAGAGAAAGGTGGAGGTCCTTCACTGCTGCCCTACATGCCAACCTGCATGATGGGCAATAAATAAGTAAGTAAATAAGTAAGTAAGCAAGTAAGTAAGTAAGTAAGTAAGCAAGCAAGTAAGTAAGTAAGTAAGTAAATAAGTAGGTAAGTAAATAAGTAGATGAATAAGTAAGTAAGTAAGTAGGTAAGTAAATAAGTAAGTAAGTAAGTAAGTAAGTAAGCAAGTAAGTAAGTAAAGTAAGTAAGTAGGCCTAAGTGAGTGATTTCCACAGTTTTACTGTACTAGGATAAAACGAATTCAGGTGACAATCAATTTTTGAAGACGGAACTATATAACTTTGTCAGCTTTATCTAGATTTTCCTGTATTAAGTTTAAGCTGATCCCATGGAATAGACTGTTGGTCATGTATAGCTTTAAAGCGAACATTTATTTTATCTTTGGCTTTAAGTTCTTCCGAAGGAAAATCCATTGTATTTGATTCATGTTGGTTTTGGTATTTTCTTTTGTGTTTGGTTACAATGCGAGCTGCATTCTTTTGCACTTTCTCAAATTCTTGTATGGGAATCTGCGGTGTGGGTCCCAGACACATCTATCATAACCAAGACTGATCTTACCAAAGATTTGCAGCACTTCTCTTTGCGAAATGGGCAGCACCTAATTCATGCCTTCGGGCCAGCATAGCTAACAACACCGGCATCTGGTGGCCTTGTGATTAAATTGTTGGACTTGGGACCATGATACCCTGGATATAAATCCTAGCAATATGTTGTATGGGAAAGACGCTTAATATGTATTTTCCCTACTCTATCCAGGCGCAAATGAATACCAGCAACAGCTTGGGAGTAAAACCATGCGACAGACTAGCGTCATGTCTAAGAGGTAATTAGTATCCCCTGTTTTGCTTCATACAACAAAAATTGGGATGATGTCCGGCTCCATTGGCCGTTGTGATTTTAAATGAACTTTACTTTACTATAGCTAATAGCAATTTGAGCAAAAATGCCTCTTTGTATGGAAATCATCAGAATCGAAATTTCTTTGAGCCAAAAATCTGATGGCAGTTTGATTTAATGGCATCTAAACCTGAAAACAATACCATGATTCTTTATGTGGAGATCCGCAATCGACCCAAGATTTAAGAATAGTCGGGACTTTTCAATTTTTCAGTCTGAATGATCAGCATCGAATTTGTTTAGCCAGAATATTTGATGGTAGTTTGATGTAACGGATCTAGGTCTGAAAATCAGAGCTTACAGGAGTTCCTTTTGGAAAGAAGAATTTTGACATCGACCGAAGAATGCCTGGTTCCTTTATTTGTTGAAAAACTGTTTGCTACTATTTAAATAACATGTTGTGTTCATTTGTTATCTTATTTCCGAATTTATATCTATTTAAGCTTCCTTAAGGCTGTCAATTGACGTGTTTCATTGTAGCCCTTTACATCAGACATAGGTAACTAGGTAACATACATACATGGAATTTATATGGTGGCAAATAGAAGAATGTCAAAATTGACCAATACGGGTTTCGAGCTGATTATTCTTTTGTACCGTTAACGGATAGATAGGACACAACTTTTAAAACAATGATGTACAGGTATTGATCATCAATCGTCCGCTCAGTCTGCTCCACTCAATCCGTAATATAATTTTCCTCTTTGCTTTTCTGCATATTTTACAGGAGGAGAGTGACTGACCGAAGGAAATTTATATTTCTAACATTTAGGCAATATGATTTTTTAAAAATACCAACAGCAATTGTATTAAGAACAAGGAAAGAATTGTCCTTATAAAAATAACAACCTGACCCAACCGAGCAAAAGGACCCACTGACCTGCTTTGCTCGAGGGATGGACGGCTAGCTTTCCATATCTGGACAACAGGAGGCTGATGTAGTTCGAATATCTTTATCTCCAGTGTCTCACATATGCTTGTAATGTATTTAGTTTGAATTGCACATGATTATTCAATGAAAACCACAGTAAACTAATAGGAAATGTAATGATATTATTATTAGCACACTGAAAAACGATTAGTGTAATGTCTATCATGAAGATACTGCATGTAGGTAGTTTGAATTCACGCAGACTGCCATAAAA